>RCUC01168010.1:0-88367 GCA_003697995.1 Taxidea taxus jeffersonii
AGGAAGAGTTTGGGCAGTGATGAATTCTTCATTTTAGTGGGTACATAGGATATCTCTAAGAAAGCAGGATAGATCCTTGGGGGGAACACAAGGTGGTAGATCTAATAATACAGGAAGGAATAAAAGATTGGTTTCTTAAGTCTGTGTGTGTATATGTGTGTGCATGCATGTGCATTGGTGATGGTCATATAACTAACGTATTTTAATTTTATTTTTAAAGATTTATTTATTTGAAGGGGAGAGAGGGAGGGCACACACATGTGAGTGGACATGCACAAGTGCAGAACAGGGGAAGGGGCAAAGAGTGTCTTAAGCAGACTCTGCACTGTGTGTGGAGCTTGACGTGGGGCTCAATCCCACGACCCTGAGAACACAAGAGCAAAAACCAAGACTCAGCTGCTTAATGGACTACACCACCAAGGTGCCCCGACATTGTATTTTAAAGGGATTAGTTTGCAACTGTATACAATGTGGACCTCATAGAAACAGGTTGGCAGGAAAACTCAGGGAGAGAATTCCAATGAGGACCTGGAAATGACACGGAAAAGAAAAAAGGAGGATGTTATAGAAGAATGGCATTCTTGCCTCACAGTGGATCTAGCAGCTAGCCTTGCGTATGCTCTAACAGAATAAACAGAAGCCGTTACATAGGCAATGAAAACAAAACTGAAAACATTAGAGCCCCTTCAGCCAATCTCTTTCCTAATTTACAAAGCCGTCTTCACTAATCTATCTTCCCGGTTTCACCATTCACCAAAGGACTGAGAAAAACTTTCTGTCAATACAGGGGTGATTCTTCATTGCTTCATTCCAGAATCATTAAACAAACAAACAAACAAAAACCCTTTCTAGGTAAATGCTTCCACTCGGTCTGAATTCCTTTTGCTTCTACTCCCATGGAGCATCTTTAATCCATTCTCTTTATGGCCATGTAACCCTTCCTCGATCCTGGTTTCTCCTTCTAGATTTTAAACCTGTTCATTTATAATTTCTACCTTTCTGGTCTGTTTCCATCCTTTTTTGTATGTGTGTGTGTGGACTGTTTGTCTGTGTTGATCTGCTCCACAGAGGATTCATTCTTTGGTCTTATTCTCTTATCAGCCTGCTCCCCTCATCTACATGGGGTCAGTTACCAGCCATGTATTTACGATTCTCCAATATCTGAAATGAGGACCAGGTCATATACATAATGGATTGTTGGGATGACTGGTGTATCCAACACAGAACTCATTATCTCCTCAACCCTCTTGCTCCTGCACCCTGCGTATCACAGGGCAGCCACCCAATTTATTTCAGTCCTTCACTCCATAGACCTATGGAAGTCCCAGGTGCCTCTTTCCTTCATCATCTCTCTTGAATCAGTTTCTAATTCTTGGGCTGTATGAGTTGAGATTCTTCGGACGCAAGCAATGTACAGAAACAGTAATTTATTACAAGCACACCACTAGGAGTTGGAAGTTTGGAGAAGTTTGGCAAGGATGGGAAGAAATTGGAATTCTCGTACATTGTTGATAGGAATGTAAAATGGTTCAGCTGCTTTGGAAAGTAGTTTGGTACTTCTTTAAATTACTAAATATACATATGACCTAGCAATTCCACTCCTGGGTATATAATAGAGAAATGAAAACATGTTCACACAAAGCCTCGTACATGAAAGTTCATGGCAGCATTTTTTCCTAAGAGCCCAAACATGGAAACATCCTAAATTTCCACTGGATGATGAATGGATAAATAAAATACAGTATACCGATAAAAGTGAGTGCCATTCAGCAACAACAACAAAAAAATGAAGCACAACTCATGGTACAGCATGGGTGCAATGAGTAAAAAGCCAGTCAAAGAAGACTACATGCTGCATTTTTCCATTTATATGAAATGTCCAGAAGAGACAAATCTGTACAGATAGAATAGAGATTACTGGTTGTCAGGAACTTGGGGAATAAGAAGTGACTATAAGTAAGTATAGTGTTCCTTTTTGGGTGATGAAATGTCTAAATATAGATTTTGGTGATGGTTACGTGACTCTGTGAATATATAAAAAAATCATTAAACTGTATATATATATATTTTTTTTTTAGATTTTTATTTATTTATTTGACAGAGATCACAAGTAGGCAGAGAGGCAGGAAGAGAGAGAGGAAGGGAAGCAGGCTCCCTGCTGAGCAGAGAGCCCAGTGTGGGGCTTGATCCCAGGACCCTGAGATCATGACCTGAGCCAAAGGCAGAGGCTTTAAACCATTGAGCCACACTGGTGCCCCCTGAACTGTATATTTTAAAGATTATTTACATAGGATGGCTGGGTGGCTCAGTGGGTTAAAGCCTCTGCCTTCAGCTCAGGTCATGATCCCAGGGTCCTGGGATCGGGTCCCGCATTGGGCTCTCTGTTCGGCGGGGAGCCTGCTTCCTCCTATCTCTCTGCCTGCCTCTCTGCCTACTTGTGATCTCTGTCTGTCAAATAAATAAACAAATTCTTTTAAAAAATACAGATTATTTATTTGGACAGAGGAGAGAAAGAGAGAGCGCATGTGAGTGGGCGGAGCAGACAGGGAGGGAGAGGAAAGTGGAGAGAGTATCAGGGGGGCTCTGTACTGAGTATGGAGCCTGACACAGGGCTCGGGCCATGACCCTGAGACCACACCTTGAGCTGAAACTAAGAGCTGGATGCTAAACCACCTGAGTCACTCAGGGGCCCCTAAACTGTATACTTTAAATGGGTATATATTATGGTACTTGAAATAAACTTCAATAAAGTTGTTTTAAAAGACATAGAGAAATAAGTTATTATCACCTTCAAGAGATCCCCACTGTCTGCAGACATACTTCTCTGGCTTCAGCATGTGCCCTGGTGCCCAGGATGAAATATAAAATGCATCCACATGGCATAGAAGATACTTACTGTTTTTTTTTTTTTCTGTCTACAGTTCTTTCTCAACTTTTGCAAGGATTAGCCACATGTCCATTGTTCCATCCAGGCAGAACTACTTGTACATGGCTTTGCCTTGCATCTTTGCCTTCTGCATGTGCTGCCCCTGGCTTTCCCCACCCAAACTCTTATATTAAATTCTTAATCATTCGTTAAGATGTGACTTTGCATATCACTTCTTCCAGTGTATCAGTTATAATTGTTCCTTTGCCAAAAAAAAAAAAAGATTGGGGGCAAAAAGTATAGTTTGGGCAATAAAATAAAATATTTTGGAAGGAAACAGAATGGCTCAGAGAATGATAGAACAAAATGAACTTTCAAGCCACAGAAAGGAAAAATTTAAGATCTAGACTGAGGAAACTAATGGATAGCTTCCTTGAGATGGGGTTCTTAGAATGACTTGGTTCTGTTTTTGAACTCCATGAGATTCAGTTCAAGATTCAAGACTCAAAGGAAGAAGTTATCTGATTGCCCAACATGGGTTGCATGCCCATTCTCAAGCAGGGCTGATAGGACATCTGGATGACAGTCCCAACAAGACTGCACGCAGTGGCATGGGATGATATGATCTCATATGTTCTCTCATATTTCCAACCTTCTTGAAGTTAGATGAGACCATGTGATTAATTTGAGCCAATGAGGCATGAGAAGAAGTGACATGTCTAAGCAATCATGTCCAAGGTAAGATGAGCCGATGCAAGACCCTCTAGCTGTAACTGCCATGTGTTCCCCATGGTACAGCTAAGGAAGGCAGAACCCAGTTTCTGGGTGCGTTTTGGGCCAATCATGCCTTCCCTGTTGATGGAGAATATGTAGCCTGGGCATGTTATAAAACTTTGGGGTCATTTTTATTAGCTTATCCAAATTAAAATATTTCTTAACCCAAAGAAGCAGTATCATAAGAAAAAAAGGGGGAATGGATGGTGAGCAAGCAAAACCAGCAGCTGTCCACTAAATTCGAAGAAGCTTCCGTTAACACTTCCTACTCTGTGTTCTCATAGTAGTTTGGGATATACTTGAACTAGTACATGCTAAGCAGCTGTAATTATTTGATTACATTTTTTTTTTCCCTCTCACCAGCTGCTGAGGTTTACACCTACGAGACAATGAGCAAATATTTGTTAAATGGAAGAATGAATAAATGAGTAAAAAAAGAAAAAGTGAAAGAAAAACAAATCTGGTAATTAGCTAGTCATCTCCACGACATAAAATTACCATGATTTTCTCTTAATGGTTTTTTTTCCTTTGTATATATTCATGTTTTGTTTCAATCTTTGGTAAATAAAAGATGTTTCAACGCAAAGTGGGTAAAGTATAGCCTGCTGGTCTACCTAGCCTGTAAATGTGGTTTTTGTCTGCTCCACATCTTAAAAATTGTGATTTAATTACCTCATTCTCTCATTCTTTTAAATGTAGAAAATTTTACTTAAGCATCTGGGGTTCTAGCTTTTTTTTTTTTTTTAATTGGAACAGCTTACAATAATGAGGCCCTGCATCCTTTTGGAAACAATTAGTTGGATCTGAGGTACTGCTGTTTCTCACACACAGAGAAAGTTCTTCTCCTTTGCAAAGTGTCCATTCTGCCTGCTTTTCTGTTACCTGCATTCACTTACACCTTCCAGTTCCCTGCCAGGCTCTGTGGGCATTTTTGTCTCGGATCCCTGTAAGTGCTTTAGGAAATGGAAATGTGTTTGAAGGGGATTTCCTGGGACACCAGCACTGTTGAAGGCTCTGTTGCTGTGAGAGTTCCTCTTTTCAGTGAAGAATTGATCTCTGCCATCACATATCATGAATAAAGTGCTAAAGTTTTTAAAACCATCTGGGTAAAGCATTGGTTATATATTATGCTGTAATGGTCACTGTCTACTAAGGGTGCGGGCGATTAACTTTTACTTGGTGATTTCTTCAATTTTAGGGAAACATTTTTGATTTGGTTTTGATGTAGTTTAAATGCATTGTATGAACTTCTCTTTTTTCTACAAGAGTATAATTTGGTTCATAAATTGCAGATGGTGGAATCATGCTAAATGAATATCCTCATTGCTCAGAAAATTAATTCTTTTGACAGAATCATTCACTTAAAATGGAGTGAATATTTAACTTTATATATTAAGAGGTTTGAATGAAGTATCAATGCCTTCATTTTCATGTACTGCCTCCCTCAATAATTTCATAGTTCATTTCCCTTTTATTGAAGTTAGGGATATTTGAGCTGTATTTGTAAGTTCTCATTGCCAAACATTTTTCTTTCATTCATTCCCTTTTTTCTTTCTATTTTTGGTGTAATGTTTCTCATTCTTCCACATTAGCTATTAAATGCAAATGGTTATAATCAATACATGTATCTTTGAAAACTAGCTATAGGCCATACAGGATAGTAGGTAAGACCAGGGTCCTAGAACTGAAGAGTGACTGGGATTTAAATACAGGAGTCTCCATTTTCTGCTGTGTGATCTCAGGCAATGTGCTAAACCTCTCTGAATGAATCTCAGTTTCCTCATTCATTCAAAAGAATGAATCAGGTAATAAAATATGTAGTATACACATATAATATTATGTATGATATTATACATATTATATACTATATTACATACATAAAATATATATAATACATAGCCACTATTATTAAAATGATAATCACTGCATATTCTATATACCACCGCCAATTTCAATTTGCTAAAGAAAATAACTTGGTATGTATTCAAGTCTTCACTGTCAAAGTCCTCCTACCACCAATCCCCATCAAGCGGCACCCAGTTACTTTTGTTTTCAGGTCTTCCACATTCTAAATTGGTTTTTCACCTACTCCAGGACCACTGGATTTTTGTTTTGTGTTTGTTTTGCCTCTGACTACCCTATATACCTTCCTTCCTTTATCTCTCTGCTTCTGCCATTCTTCTTGACTCTAATAATTTTCCTAAAAAAGATTCCAAATTAGGAAATTTTCCTACTTATCAGAATTCCTCTTGTCCCTGAAGGTGTAGCTCAAATAACACCCTCTCTGTTAGATTCATTTTCTCAAATGTAGGAATCTTAATTTTGGAAATGTAAGTTTGGCACTTCTATGTCATTTATCTTTTTTATAGTTTCTGTTAATGGAAGCAATTGGGGAGGGATGTGTGGAGATAGAAATAGATGGCCTAAATTTGGATACAAGAAAACAGATAGAATTGAATCATATAGGATCAGATTAACCACGGTTTAACAGGTGTCTGGGAGTTATCTGTCCTCAAGCAGGTCTTGGCAGTGTACAGTAGAGTCAAGCCTTCAGGTGGGGCTACCTTGGGGTCAGAGTGAGTTGGATGAGGAGAAGGTGGAGGAAGCAACAAAGTAGGTAAATTTTTAGCAGAGAAACTGCAGGAAATAAGGAAAGCCTAGGTTCTTGCTAACTTTGAACCATGATTTTTTTGTGTAATTGGCCCCTCACTAACTCATAGGGAACAGTAAACATTTTCTGTAAAGGCCCAGAAAGTAAGTATTTTCAGCCATACCTTCCATGTTATAACTACTCAACTCTGTTGGTTTAGCACAAAAGCAGTGATAGACAATATGTGAATAGACAGGCGTGACCATGTTCCAGTCAAACTTTATCTATGTATCGGAATGCAGGCTAGATTGGGGTTGTAGTTTGCTGACCCTTTGAACTAAAGTCTTTCTAAACAAAATATAGACCTCTGAGAACTGGGTGTTTCTTTCTTCTGCACCCCCAACTGCCAGTATAGTTTTGATATATGTGAAATATTCACTAAAGATGTATTATTCATTAAGGGTGAAGATTATTTGCGGCATAACACATCTCATTTATAATATATATATGTTAATTCACTCTGATACCTGGAACGTTTTCCTCCCATGCCATATTTGTGTTGACACTTACTATTTTGGGGGTGACAGTTTTATTTCCTAAATATGTTCTCTGTACTACATTCTCTGGATATTTCATTAGTTAAAAATAATATAATTCTTTTTATTTGAGTTTCATAGAATTGCTTCCTCTACTGATTTTAATTTCTGAAGATCTGAAAAATAAGTGAACATTATTTATTAACTTTAAAAAAGGGATGGGAGATCAACAACTTATATACCAACTAACTCCTATAGGCACATACTTGTTGCTCATAATTTTTTGATGACATGACATGAAGCTACTACTTCCAGGGGTTGGAAAGCAGTAGTTGATTGACTCTGTCTGTCCTGGGTGAGTGAAGAAGGTGTGGTAACATTGAGATCATACATCTAGTATCCTTGATCTAAATAGCATAAAAATGCTATCAAAATATAAAAAATATATAGATTTATATTTTGTAAGTATGTTTGAAAGGTACTCACCAATTATTAAGTAGGGCCATCTGGATAGCACATGATGGGAGTTTTTTTTTTAATTTGATGGATTTTCCAAATATCCTCTGATGGAAAAAGTTACTTGTGTGACTTCACTCCTGGTAATATGGTAGATCAGATACCCAGAAGGGCCCGTATGTTATAGTATAACCTAAGTCCTACACAATGTATACCTAGTGTATTTTTAATGGATTGCTAGACTGTCGGGAAAGGGAGAGAGATAAACTAAAACATTTGATTTCAGTAGGGCCAGAGATGTCCTAGAAGTAAATGTCAATCCCAGTGCTGGCAACCAGGAAGCTTAGCAGTGGGCTGCTACATGTTGTTGGGGTTAACATTCTGATTCTTGCATTAAGCTATAAACTTGAGAAGTGGTTCCATGCTATAACAGCAAATTTCTCCTAGAATAACAAATCCCAAATGTATACCATTGGTACTTCTACAAGTTAAATTCAATAATATTTTAGCTCCCCAAAGAAAGGAAACCACCAAACACAAAGCGAAATATGGCAGCATGAGTGAGAGTTGGCACAAACAATGAAGGTTCAGATCCCACATAAAGTGCCAAAGTCATGGAATTTTCAGACATAGAATATAAATTACTGGTAAAAGTTACAATATAGGGACACCTGGGTGGCTCAGTTGGTTGGGTGGCTGCCTTCGGCTCGGGTCATGATCCCAGCGTCCTGGGATCGAGTCCCACATTGGGCTCCTTGCTTGGCAGGGAGCCTGCTTCTCCCTCTGCCTCTGCCTGCCTCTCCATCTGCCTGTGCTCGCTCGCTCTCTCTCTCTAACAAATAAATAAATAAAATCTTAAAAAAAAAAAGTTACAATATATTAGAAGTAGAATAAAAAGGGAGAAACAATAACAAATTACCAAGCATGACCACCCAAACTTTGAAAAATTAAATTCAGTAAATGGATGACATAATAGATTAGACACTGCTGAAGTGAGCACTAGGGAACTAAAGGGCAGACCCAAAGGAACTACTCAAATGCAGTAAAGTGAGACGGAGGTGCAAACCATGAGAAATTAAGACATGTGGACACAAGGTATACTACATTCTCAGTGGGAGTCCCAGAGAAACAGACCACAGATGATGGTAAAGAAGAGAAATCACTGAGACTTTTCTACAACATATAAAACACATGAGATCACAAAAATGAAAAGCACAACATATAAAATGTAGAGGGAAAACAAAAAAACACCAAGACAATCATGAAACTATTGAACACCAAGGTGTAAAGAAAAGGTGTTAAGAGGAGCTCCAGAGAAAGGACAGATCAAATTAATGCAAATCAGACTGACAGCAAAGGTCTCAGCAGCAGCAGTAGAAGCAGGAAGGTAAAGTATATTTACTTCTAGAATTGTAAATTCAGCGAAACTCTTTCAAGAAAAAAAGTGAAATAAGAACAGATTGATTCTCTGGGGGTATTTGTTTAAAACTGCATTTCTTCTTAAGTAAACCTAGTGGCTTCATATTAGCTTGGAGTTTTCTTTGTTGGATTTTTTGATTTATGTATTCAATCTCTAAAATATAAGGATTTCAATTTCTTCTTGTGTCAGAATAAAATAGTTGTGTTTTTCTGAGATTTAAAAATTTTATCTGAAGTTTCAAATTAATTAGCATGCAATTTTTCAAAATACTGTTATTATCTTTGGGATATATATAGTGATGTTCCTTTGTTCATTTCTGATATGGATTATTTGTGTCTTCTCTTTTTTTGTTGTTCAGATTTGTTGAGGCTTTATCAACTTTGTTTTTAAGGAAGTTTGGGTCCTGTTGACCCTCTGCAGTTTATTTTATTTATTTTTTTTCTACTGAGGTTAATTTCTGCTATTAGCTTTATTCTTCTTTTTCTGACTTTCCTTTGTTTTTGTTGCTATTCTTTTTCTAGTTCCTTGATATGGATGCTCAGGATAGATTTTTCATCATTCCAATGTTCTAACATAAACTGTTGAATTCAGTAGTTTTCCAAGTCAAAGCCTGGATTAGACAATTACTATCAATCCAGAACTTGTTAGAAATGGAATTTCTTGGGTCTAATCTCAATTCTATTAAAATCAGAGTACTGAGGGGAGGGGCCCTGCCATCTGGATTCCAGTAAGTTTTCATTTAATAATAGAACATTGTTTATAAGAGTTAGTGTAAAAAGTAGACAATTAGGTTAAAAGTAGGCTAAAAACTGTAAATGCAAGGGAAATTGTTCTAACAGAGAAGGACGTTGTTTCAGAAATACATCCTGAATTAAATTTGGTTAAGAAAACCGTGGCAACATCAATACCAAAAACAAAACAAAACAAAACCATACACAACACAAACTTTCTAGTGAAGCTGAATAGCTGATCACTCTAATATTAAATGCTAAGAATTTTAATCCATCCTTATTTTCTTATATCAAATAATCTTCCTCCTAAACAATGGAAATTTTCTTAGCCATTGCTATGCACTTCAAATTACGTAGAAGAAATTGCCTCCTAATAATCAGGCCTTAACTTCCTTAAGGGTAATAACCAGAGAAGTAAGATTTTTTTTGACAATTTTATCAAATTATGAAAAATATGATTTTGACTAAACACTAACAAAAGAGAAAAAGCTACCAGTAATATCATGTCAAACAGATGATTTCAAAGAGTTGAAATGCTATACTTTGCATGGTCCAGTAGCCCTTGAAGTGACACATAAATCTGTAAATATAATGAAAAAAAAAACAACAACAAGCAGACAAATCAGATGTGGTGAACTTCATTTACAGTTGGTATAGAGACTGCCCTATTTTCAAAAGATATGTCCACAGCCAACAAACAGCACATTATGTATTGCTAGAATTAATTTTCAATTTTTCTGAAGAAGATAATATGCAGAGTAGCAACCTCACTAAATAAAGATAAAACATTTTGGTCATTTGAATTTTAGAGAACAGAGGATCAGTGAGGGGAAAAAAAAATTATCTATGGAATCCCAAAGTCCTAGTAAAACCAAGAGTGAAAATATTTGCAATTCACCTATCACCACAGTGTAATTCAGACAAAAAAACTGCTTAATTCTTATCAAGATAGCTTATTAGTGTGCCTCAATTCACAACTTTTGAACTTTTTACCAAGACGCCAGAGTTTATACATTCATATGGAAAAAACCCAACCAAGACTTTAAATAAAACAAGTGACCTTTAATTTTTAAACTAAAATAAAGCAAAAAGAAACATACCAAATCTGTAAATTGTTCCCAGTTTGACTACAATTGTTGGAATTTGTCAATCAGTTCAGAAAGATTTTTTCCCCCTTTTCTTAATCACATCACTAAAGAGTGAGTCATATTTCCCTTTTCACTCCTTCCTTTTAAAAATCTACCCTTAAAATAGTTCTGAGACATTGAAAGGGGATAAATAATGGAAGAATAGCAGGAAAACAGAATTATCAGGATGACCCAGAAAATGGGAACAGGCTTTGAATTTATGCAGAAAAAGTTTAACTCCGTAAATGCCATATATCGCTGATTACTGAGTAGACTCTTAAATTCAAACTCCTATGCACAGGAATTATATTTTGAACTCAAATCATAAACCATTATAATTTCTATATACTAATAGCTGGCTTTTTCTGTGTGTATGTGACAATGACAATACTTTTTATTAGAGATTCTAAGGATGCTTATTTCAATTACATAGCAAAACAGAAATATGTTATCAATGTTGTTTTATAGCCAATGCATATTTTGAAATAAAGCAGAGGAATTTATCAAGTGTCTTCCTGTGTGCTTAAGTTACTAAGTATGCCCTAAGTAGGCCTAAATAAAAACTTTTATTATTCTCTGCAGTCCCATAAATTATTAATGACATGTAAGTTTATACTGTATATACCAGATTTCATTTTCCAAGTTTGTCAGAGTGAAGAAACCCCCTGAAACATAATGACTAATAGAACAAGTGACTTTTACTACTGCATATGTCCATTCTCTTTGAAAAACTCCTATAGACCCTACATGTGAGAATACAGTATGGAGACCAACTTAAAAGGCATCAACAGTATTTTCAGGGATAAAATGTTTTGCTTGTTAAGAATACCAGCTGGCATAGTGAGTATAGACCCTGTTAAATGTTCAAGTATTAGCTTTCAGAAGGGATAATAAATTCTATGTCAAGGTTGACAATGGCAGAGAATGAATAAATCAAAAAGTAAACCAGGCATTTAAAATAGAACAGAAACCAAGGAAAATAATGTGAGCTATCAAGACAAATAAACAAATGTAAACAGTGACTGTGGTAGATTGAAGTGTTTTATTGGTACTCTTGTTCTTCGTCTAGGTCATCAGGTAGATGAAACTAGTTGCAAGTCTGTTCATTCATTGTAGAGGTGTGTGTACACAGCAATAAATATGTCCCACAGCACTGATAAACTCTCAGAGCCTCTAGGCCAAGGATTTTATGCTCCAAGAGAGACATTTTTGCCAGGTACATGTTCTTGATGATAGCACATGCTACTTAAAAGCCTACTACAGTCTGTAGAATTTATTTTTTTCCAAGAAGGACAGCAGAGTTGCTTATTGTAAATCTATCATGAAAAGAGATCTTGTGACTTGGGATTTTAAAATTTAAAAAACCTATAGAATGCTACTAAATCTGCCAGGCTTATTTGTTTTTAATCCGACATGTTATTTGTAAAGAAATACAGATAGAGGAGATAGGGAATTTTAAAATTATTTTGATAGTAGAAAGATGACTAGATTTGGAAACCAAATGATTTATCTTTAAGCAGGTTAAGTTTTCAGTTAGATTCCTTATCTGTACAATTAGAATAAGGATATGAGTAAATATATGTGAAAAATACTTAGGAACTAGAAATTGATTCAAAATAAAAGCTATTGTTTATCCATTGTTAAGTCTCTCTGGGTATTCTTATATTATTTTCAAAATACAATTGAAAATATTTAAAAATTAATAATGATTAACATGTGACATTATTTTGAATCTTTCTAGCTAGCTCTCGAGACTTTTTTTCTCATTTTTGTGAATTTATTTTTGATACCAATTAAAGAAATTTTTATATGATTAATTGAATATGTTTGAAGTAAAGATACTTTGAGAGGAAAAAAACTAACAAAGCCACATATTTTCAACTTCCATAAATAAATTCTGAAAAAGCAACTTAATCTATATTCAAATTTTTTTGAGGGCTGAGCGGGTTCAAAATGCTAAACATAGAGTTATGAATATGATATCATTCCTGCCCTTGTGGATCTCACAGTCTATTAAAGGAGACAAATGCATAATCATTATAACTAAAAAATTATAATAGAATCACAGTCTAAGGGAGAAAGATCTACTTCTAATTTAGTCTAACAGGTAGTAGCAAAAGAATGTTTGGCTCATTTATTTGCCTACTCTTCAAAGGCATTACCTTGCTATCTGCTCATTCCAGTCAAGATTCACTTCTACAATGGACTTGTGCAGTAAAAGATAGAAAAATTAGGATGACAGTGGACTTGTAGAAGGGGTTTTGTTTTTGGCATTAACTAACATGCGAGTCCTGTTCATTCCTCAGTGGATATGTTTTATGTTAACTAACTACAGGCAAGTTATCTATATTTCCCTGAATATTCAGAATTTATAAGGAGTGAAAATAATTGAATCACTCTTTATCATAAGACATATAGCAAGGCTGTCTAATTTGGACTGATTAAAGTCATGTGTTTCCTCATCTCAAAAATGTTTTTTGGTAACAAAACTCTTCCTAAGTCGAAGAAAATAAATAACTTAAAAGAGTTGGTATTTTGTTCCAATTTTGTTTTATGAAAAATTGGTAAAATAGCATTGATTTTGTGAGCATTTCTTTATATGGCTCTTTGTGTATTAAATGAAAATGCTGATAGCCTATTTTGGTATGTATGTGCCCAAGAACAGGTACTGATAAAAAAAAATCTTAGTTTATTACAAATATAAACAATAAAAACAGCATGTGCGAAGATTAAACAATACCTTATATAAGCAAAAATTACTCTGTATTTCTTATCATGTTATGACATAAAGAGAGAAAAAATGTTTTGATGTAAAAATCTGTCAGCTATCATGTAATTTAATATGTAGTGACATATACTGCTAAAAGGTATATATTAACATTAAAGACCCAAACTCCAATGATTAATATTACAGTGATGACAGAATGAGTGTGCCTAATTTCAATCCACTGTTTATCTATGTGGGGTAATTTATAGATCACTCGACATGTTTTAATAGTAGACATAAAAAGATATCCTCTAATACCCACTTGCTTTCAAGATCTGACATTTGCAATTACAAATACAAAGAAATACCAGGGGTTGCCTTCCTTGGCTATGTATACAAATAGCTAGTCATCCCATACACAGTTTATCAAAAGTGATCTATTAATAACAAAACTGTTCCATAGACCCAGGGTCTCTTAATATTCTGGTTGAATATCAAGGGGTTGACTTAAAATGAGGGCAGAAACACAAAGAGTAGAGAACACATTGATTTGTCCGCCAAATATAGTTTTACCATCATAAATCTCAGGCTGACAACTGCACAAAGCTTTCTTCACCCAAACACTGCCAAGTCAGGGCGTTTATTCACTGATTGGCTGATAGTCGCCATGACAACTGATGCCACAATTAGACAAGTACAATCCCACTTTCAAACATGCACAAAATTCATTAATTCAGCAGGACTTTGTTGATGATACATTATGAGGTTGGTATTTAATACTACTCAGAAACTGATATATTTGCCTCTTATCTAGGGTAAAATAAATTTTAGGAAGTGATGAAAACAACCATTTAATTAGACTAAAGTAAGTTTGACAAGGGATTCGGTGATTTTAAGTGCTTTTAATAATTTTACAGGTGTCTCATTCTTTAAATGACTATTGAGTTAACTTTCAAGTTATTTTCCTATGGGCCCTTTTTAAAAAATTGCGAAGAATGTGAGTCCAATTTCCTACATACTAAATAAGATAACAACAAATACTTCTTTGGCACTTGAGAGGAAATAATTTTACTCAATGTTGAGTGATTATTAAATTTAACAGATATTCATCTGTAGAGAACCCAAATAAAACTGCTAAAGGAGTCATTTCCTTATTCTTTGTCTATGTTACAGAAACAAAGAAACTGTATTTACCAGAGATGTTTCCTAAAACAGACTGACCACATAGATTGAGAATCTAAGTATAGAAAAAAGTAGTCCAATGGGGAGTATAAGTAAACGTTATATTTACCAATGTTTATGTAATTTTAGCTCAGCCAATCTTATCAATCAAACTACTGGAGGCAAAATGCTGACATTTCTAAAGTCAGTTTCCTATATTATGATCCAAAGAGTGTGTGAATATGCAGTTAATGAGTTAAAACCTTATACATCTATATGTGTACCTGTCTGTTTCTGTTTGTAGGAACATACAGTGGAAGGTATAAAAGGCTAGACACCATATTGTTAGTAATGCTACTATTGTTAGTAGTTACTTCAGAGATGTGGATTAGGAGGAGGTGGTAAATAACTCTTCTTTATATATTTTTTCCTAATTGTTCTAATTACAGTGAAGCTTAATTCTTAAAGTATAAAATCCAATAAAGTACTGGAAACACCTAAGTATCAAGGCACTGAAGTATTATGCTCAATATGGTCTCATTTTATTATATATGCACCATAGATAAGAGTCACATCTCTGTGTGTGTGGTATGTGTATGCAAAATAGAAAAAAAAAAAAGACTAGAAGAACATACCCTAAATTTTTACCACTGATTGTGCCTAGATAGTAGGATTACTTTTTATTTTGTTTTTTCACTTATTTGTATTGTTTATAATGAGGATGATTTAATTCTTTCATGAAGAACAGTTACTGTGTTAGAATCAACAAAAATGAGAAAGTAAAACATTTGTTTCTTATCTTCTCTGAGTAGCACTCACTGTTAGGAACTTAAGGACATGCAAAGAAGAGAGACTCTGTCCTCAAGATGATTACAACTTAGTGGAGAAACAATGGAAGTATGAAAAATCAGAAGACATAGTATGACGCATATAGATGATGATTGTATAGAAGTTCAGAATCATCACATACCTTTTTAAAGATATGTATTTGTCATATTAATGTTACTATTTTTGGTAAAGTGTGAAGACTAAATAATTTTATACATGTATAAAATGAATATGTATTTTTTAAGTAACTACCAAAATTGAAATTGTTTAGGCAATGAAAGAAGAACAGTAATTTCAAAAGCTCTTAGAAATAGGACAATTAAAAAAAAAAGGGAATTTAAAATGTCCCTTGGAAAAGTAAGATCCAAACACAAAATATTTTATCTTATTCCTTGACTCTAGGTGTAATCCAGAAGATAGTTTAAAAAAATGGCTCAGCATTTAATGAGGTTGTATAAATTAATACTCGTATTTGCTATCATTCTAACATGATTTTCCCAAGATTATCACACATTGATTCCCCAGTAGCTGGAGGGCTCCCATCATTTCTGTTACTTTATAGTGTATATGGAAATATTTTTCATATTTGCTTTCCTAATTTGTCTTCTACCTAATAATCAGTCTATTGGCTGTTGGTAATGTGCCTGAAGTCAATGACCCATGGAGTCTAAGACTCACATATTGTCTTTTGTCTAAGAAGGCTATATTCCTTTGAGAAAATCCCTATCTTAACCTGAATTCTCCCCAGAAAGCAGAACCAAAATGAACGAAGTGATCTCAGGGAAGAGGACTGAGGGTGGGGGGGGGGGGGGAAGAAAGAGGGAAAGGCAATTGTAGGGTGTACTCTTGAGTTAGTCAACAAGGAGGACACCTGCTGCTTAATCCCTCTGAAGATCTACAGAAAATGCATCTTAGAATGTTTGCCTGAGGGACAGAGAAAAAAACCATTGACTCACTGGCTCCCAAATCCTGGTGGTCAAGAGTTGCCCAAAGGGATGTTAACCCTTGCACACCTAGCTATGCAGCAGGAAATATTCAGAAAGTATCTCATGCCTAGGCATCACAGAAGCCCTGAAGTAGGAGGAAAACCAGGTGGGGCAAATTAGTTACTGGTTATAAATACAAGAAACTAGTTACCCCAGCCATGGCTATATTATAAGTTAGATTAAGAAAATGTGAGGAAGAAGGCAAGGAGAGACATAGTCAATGATAATAGGTGTCTTGAATCTTTGCCAAATGTGGCCAACAAGATGGATAATGATCCAGGTTCAGTCAATGTTAGAGCTCTATGCTACACAAACTGGTGTATGAGTATTAGGATAAAGAAGCTCTCATTCCACTTGGATTGCTAAGGTGGGAAAACATGAAAGTGAGGTTTCCAACTGACATCTTAAATGCCTCATGATGAATCTTTGTCTTTGTGATGCAGCCAAACACAGACAGAGGCAGACAACATCATGACGTCTTGATTCCAGAACCTGTGCTCTGATATTCTAAGCGGTCCAGTAGCTATGCTAGTTAGGAGAGCCAGAAAATTCCAACTTGAATTTGTTTGTGTAAGATAGTTTGAGTTGATTTTCAGAAAGCATTAACAGAGTAGTCACCAACTCATCCTCTAGTATAGAGAAGACATCCCACAGTGGTGGGTGGACTTGCTTGTCTCTCTTTTTCTTTCTCTGTCTCACTGGAGAGTTACCAATTTAATCCTCACCTTCTTTTTCTTCATTATATATATGCATATGATAGTTCAAAAAAACAAAGGATTTCTATAATTTTTGTTATTAAAAAGGAGTTTCCATGCAAACCTATGCCACTGTTTCGATCTCCCTGAAGCAACAGTTTTCAGCTCTTCTAGCCATTTCTTTTTATCTTTACTTCTAAATCTCTAAAAAAAAAAAAAAAGAAAGCACATAATTTTACTTCTTAAATTATCATTCCATTCTTGCTCTTAGTTATTTTTGGTAAATCTACCAGTATTCTGGTTTTTTATTTTTTGTTGTGACCTTTTTTTTAATTTTGGAAATTTGGATCCCTCTTGTCCCCAGGGTTCTGAGATTTTGTGATGAAGTATTTTGATGTGGTTCTATTTCATTCATTGTGTTGAACACTTACGAAGTTTTTCATTTTGGAATCTCACATCCTTTACTTCTGTGAAAGGCATTTGGGTGTTGAATTTCCTGGAAAGATCCTCTATCTTATTCTTTCCCTCCCGCTTTCTAGCTCTGTGACTTTTTGCACCAACTTCAGATGGATTTTCTCAATTTCAGAGGGATTCTTTTTCAACTTTATAACCCAATCTTTCAACTGAGATTTTTATCTCTTTTCTGTTAATTTTAATTTCTAACACCTTTATTTTTGTTCTCTAAATTTCTCTTCTTGTTTTATGGATTTAATATTATCTTTTATCTCTAAGAATACTAGAAAGATTCTTTTTTTTTTTTTTAAGTTTTTACATTCCTGCTCCCAACAACTTGCTCTTTCTTATTTGTATGTTAAGGCTATGCCATTCCTGTTGGAGGCTTTGTTAAGATACATGGCAGTCTTTGCCTGTCTGCTCCTACTTTATAAGAGATTAAAAAACTGATTGAAGACTCTATGACCAGGAGAAGTCACCTACTGATGCTGAAACTCGGGGTAGGATGACATAGGTAGGTTGGTTCAATGGGAAAACCCAGTGTCAATGTTCCTATGGTTTTGCCCCTGGGCTAGTAAGACTCACTGAAGCAAAGTCTTCTACCTCCAACCTGTAGGATATACAACTGTCAACCCATTCTCTGCTAGCCAAGTGGAGTAAAAGGGTGTGGGGGGGCAGTTTGTCTCAACATTCATAGCTCTGTAGACCCTTACTTTATTTCTGTATTTTTAATACAGAATCTCACCTTCATCCATGCCAAGATCCCTTGTCTTATAGTCTCCTTTTTGGGGAATCCCAAATGACTAATGGCTTTGGACATTAATGTCTACTGCTAACCATTGAAATGGAATGGGTCTCTTTCCCACTGCTATGGAATGGGTGCACAAACTTTTATCCAACCAGAACTTCTCCTCCTGGACTTTGAATTCTGGATGAGTGATGTGCAATGTGGGGATGCTTAGGGTCATATTTGTGGTGTTACCCATATCTAATTTGTACTAGTGTGTGAATATTTTCTGTAGTTCTTGATGTAAGGCCATTTAGAGGGTTGTAGATTGATACCTGCTGTCCAAGAATTGTCCTCCAGACTTTCATTAATTTTTGTAAGCCCATTCAAGTCTGCCAATAAATTCTATTTTTGCCTAAGATGACTTGCATCAGTTTTTGTTGCTTGCAACCAAGAACCCTAATGGACATAACTGCTCCATCTCAAGAAACATGGTACCTAATGGTGCCATAGAGAATGTCTAATTTCCAAATAGCTATCACATGGCTATCATGTGGCCTACGTTTGGTGACATTTCACCAAAATATATGTACCATTTATTTACAAATTATACTGTGCCTGAACAAATTTACTGAGCAATAAGAATTGATGAGATTAATTAAAAATAACATCTTGGAATTCTTCAGAAAGTTGTGTTATTTCTCTTCAATGGGAAGATCCATTGGTTTCAAACCCAAATTTTCTTGTAAGCTTACACAATCAAAATGGAATAGTTGTCCACTACAGACATTTTTATGACTTTCCCCTGCCTAAGAACAGCAACTTAGAGGAAGTGATTACTATTTTGCAAACTGTTTTAGCAAACACTTTTGTGTAATAGTGGAGAAACAAAGCCTTTACACTTAGCTCTATCTGCATGGCTTGTGGTATCTTGAAAATTAGCCCCTGAAAAATATTGCCAGTCTTCTGTACACCTGCCAAATATTTCTTTTTGTCTCCTTATGTTTAAGCCCTTAGGTTGCCTTATGTTAAATTAAATGCTTCAGGTTAATACTTTCTGAGGCAATAGTCAGAAAAAAAAAAAAACCCAGCCCTCCAGCTAATCTTTTTTTTTTTTCTTTTGCTAAACATTTATTCTTGTTCTAAACTGGAGTATCTTACATCATGTAAAAAAGAATACCAGTTTTTTTCTTGATGCTTGTATTTTGTTTTGGAAAGCAAGTGAAGGGCATTAAACAATAATCCTTACTTCATTTTTTTCATTGTGCATTAACTGGACCTTACTTCACACAAGTTGTTGTTTTTATTGAAACACTCTGATTCAATAGTAAAACTGTGAACAAACAAAAACCTCTTCGGCTTGCTAACTGGATTAACCTGAGCTAGTTACTGATTTTTTTCCTGAGTCTCACTTGCCTCAGTTTTCAGTAGAGAATACCTGAGGTTTCTTACTTCAAAAGGTTGTTGTAAGACTCCAATGAGGTAATTATGTATGTGACAGCACTTTTGAAAAGCATTTTAAAAAATAAGGCTGATGTTCAAAGAGACATAGACAACATTCCCTGTGTAAGACTACCCTTGTCTGTAGCTGTTGAGCAATTCCCACAAAAGCAAATACTTACGTGGAAAAATATTCAACCTCACCAAGAATAAAAGTGTTTTCAAACAACAAAGAGATACCATTTTTACTTATTACAAAAAATGTTTAGAAAATAAGGTTCTATGGTACCAAAGAGACTAAGTTGAAACGGGGACTCATTGAGTGCAGATATTATGGTAATAATACTTTGGTTAAACAATTTGGCAATATGTCTATTGAGTCTTAAATATTTCATACTTTCTACCCACTTATTTTGTTTACCCAGAATCACTACCAACACCTTACAGTGTGGTTATTTATAAGAGAAAAAATGAAAACAAATCAAATGACCAAAACCAGGAGAATGGTTCAGCAAATTTTATTATGTTGACACAAGTGCATATCTATACAATGATGCCCTTAAACTATGCTTTCAGAAATTTTCAACAAACTAGGGAAAATAGGTCTGATACATATTATTGACTGTGCTAGACATTACGTGCATTGTGAATATGTATGTTATAAATTAACTGAAAAGAGAAGAATATAATATTTATATAGGACATAATTTCAAACATTTCAAATGTGCAAACAAACAAACAAAACCTCACCTAGAACAAACATATTTAAAAATATTAACAGAGATTGGGACGCCTGGGTGATTCAGTTGGTTAAGCGGCTGCCTTCGGCTCAGGTCATGATCCCAGCGTCCTGGGATCGAGTCCCGCATCGGGCTCCTTGCTCGGTAGGGAGCCTGCTTCTCCCTCTGCCTCTGCCTGCCTCTCTGTCTGTCTGTGCTTGCTCTCTCTGACAAATAATTAAATAAAATCTTTAAAAAAAATATTAACAGAGATTATCCCTGGATGTTGGCATTATGAGAGCTTTATTTTCTCTTCCTTCATATTCTTTAGATTTTCTGTATTAAACATTTTTTTCTTTCTTTTTTTTTTTTGTAATGAGAAATCTAGAAATTGTCATCAGAGACGTGATATATAATCAGGGCAAAATGATATTGCTCATGTCTTAAATCTTTGACTTACTTAAGAAAAGCAATGATAGTTTAAGGACTTCTTGAAATGTAGATGCATCCAATCAGCTTCCACATAATTGGCTCTATTCCTGACTGTCCGTTACTCAACACACTCAGAGAGCATACAGAATTTTTAGGCTGGTATTGAGTTTGTGACAGTCCAAAGAATCTTGCTTTCATGGAAGTCTTCAGAAATGCCATACTTCTTTAAAAGTTAGTCTGGAAATGTTCCTACTTTATACATCTCTGCATCTAATTTATATTGTAGAGGACACAATCTAACAGCAAGCTCCCCAGAAAGTTCTCTGCTTTCATGCCTCCCTAAGGGAAGAGGTCCACCTAAGAGACATGGGTGTTTTTAAGAGATAACACCATTATAGTTCAATCCCTTTAGTGTAAGTTGTCCATTTCTGTGCTACCATATGATTCCTCAGGGGAACAACAGTCCTGGCTACAACAACTGATGTGACATTGCAGGCACAGGCAAAAGAGAGAGAGACAGAGAGGGAGAGGGAGAAGGGTGGCAGAGAAAAAGCCTTTTATCTAGTTGTGACATATGTAAACTAGTACTTGGAGAAAAATGTTTCATGATATTCATTGGATATTCATTGTTTGAAAGTCACACAATTTCACTCAATTCAGTGCTGTGTATTTTATTTTTTAATTTTAGTCTTGAAGCAAGATTGAACTGTGTCTGTCTGTCTTCCAAAAATACAGAAATTATATTTAAATGATTTTATTGTCTATTGCATAGAACATACATTCAAAAACCACTGGTACATGGGTCATACTAGGAATGTCTCTGAGAAATCTGTTTAAATAGTAAAATAATTATAAGAAGAAGTCTGTTAAATAGAATTACAATTTCATGCTTAGTGTTATTAATCAACATCTGCTCTATACAAATCATAACACTGAAAATGTGCAAAATCAGCAAATGGAACACTAGATCTCTTCCTATTCTCGAAGCTCACTCAAACATTTCCACAGTGTTATTTGCTAGTCAAAGAAATGGTGGAGCTAGTAGGGTGGCTTTATCTTCCAAACTTGGGGAGAACAACTAAAGTCATTAGGTCGGTCTCCAGGAATAAAACTGGGATAACTAATGGTACAAAGGACATGTTTCCACTTTGGATGGACAATGGCAGACCCTAGAAATGAGGTCTAACAAAGACCAACGTGAAAGTGTAATTGGGTCTATGAAAATCGAATGAGATATGCATAACAGGAAAAAAAAACTTTAAAAATAACTGGGGTGGGAGGTAGGAGGTTGGGGGAGAAAGGTGGTGGGTTTTATGGAGGGCATGTATTGCATGGAGCACTGGATGTGGTACATAAACAATGAATTCTGTTACACTGAAAAGAAATTAAATAAATTTTTAAAAAAGTAACTGGGCCAGTTAAATGGAACTGTTAAGTCATCTGTGGTAGCTTTAAGGAAGTGGCAGAATTGGGAAAAATTTTGCATTAGATATCTAAATGTTGGCAGGAGTCAAAACTAGATGGTGAAGGTGGTAGACAGTGAAAAACTTAGTAATTTTCTAAATGAACTTGGAATGCCACAAAAAGGCCTTTCTGTGCTACTGTAGTATGTTTTATTCCAAATGTTGAAAGTAGGAGTTGCAAATCTAAAGCCCAGTGGGGGCCAGGTGAGGGTATAAATAAGAGATGTGGGGTGTATGTATAAGAACAGGGAAGAGAGGTGTGGAGGACAGGGGGCACAAGAAAGAGGATGCCTCCTTCAACTGAGAGCCAGTCACTACTTGGATATGTGAAAATATCGCCCGGATCTGGTTTGTAAGAGAAGCTGGAAAGCAGGAATGTAAATGAAGTTTCTTGATATTTAAAACAGTAGGTTGTGGGCCACAGTTTGTAACTTCTGACTTAAAGATAGAAAAGACATTTCTGAATGACATTTTAACCATTAGAAACAAAAAAAGGTAACTGGTATGGAAGAGTGTCCATAATCTATTGCTGAATGAAAAAAGTCAGTTGGGATTCAAAATATATCGAATCGTTCCATCTTACAAAAACCTGCTTTTGGAATTATGGGAGATGCAGAACAAATTATTTACAGAAGTTTGGCAGTGGGTAATAGCGACATAGATGTGTGTTGTTTTCTTTGTCCCCAACACGTATCACTTGTGATTATCAAATTTCATTGATTCTAAGATACATTTTTTCCTACATTTCTCAAAACTGAGATTAGTCTTATAATTCACAATAGTACATATAAGAGTGGTACATCATACAATCAATAAATCTTAGATTCAATGAAATAGGATTTAAGAAGTCAAAAACAAAAATCTTAAGAAGAAAATTCATTAAATTCTGCTTCTTTGACATCGATGCCTGAGGAAAATAATGTTAGTTACCTTTCTTTTTTTTTTTTAAGATTTTATTTATTTATTTGAGAGAGAGAGAAATGGGAAGAGCAGAGGGAGAGGGACAAGCCGACTGCCCTAAGCAGAGAGACAGACGAGGGACTTGATCCCAGGACCCTGAGATTATGACCTGAGCCGAAATCAAGAGTTAGAGGCTTAACTGACTGATCTACCTAGGTGCCCCTCGTAGTTCCATTTCTTAGAATTTATCTAGTTATTTTAAAAAATTCAGATAGAAACTGAAAATTCAATTACCTTCTTCATTGACTATTCAAATGCCAAATTTCTCTACACATAGGAGTTACTTTCCTTTTCCTTTTAATGTTTAAGGTGTCCAGCCTCAAAATCCAAATCTTCAGGTGACCCTCACAATCTCTGGAGCAGATTTTGGCTCATGTAAAAATTATTGCTTCTAAAGAAAGTGATGGCCAAACTATTAAAGACAAATTGTTAGAACCTGTAATTGCCCCCAGAAAGCAAAAAGATCTTTATTAAAGGTTTCAGATTAGAGGTATAATGCACTCCATATGGCTAGCCACATTATGGAGCTGGGCAGTTCCACTCAGCACCAGTTGAAGCACCCACAAGGTCTAGGGTCTGTCATACTGTTAGATTAAATTATGAATAATTCCTAGGAAATACTTAATGAATAATTTCTTTCCCCCGTCATATATGCCATTATGGTGTAGACCCTAAAGAAATTTCTAATAAAAGTATATTACATTCTCTTTTCTTCATTAGTAACTACAATATGTATGTCATTGATGTCAGGGGAGTTCAGTATAAATTTGCAATCAGGTATATTGTGCAAGGTACCACAACAGCCAATATTAAAATACAACACACCCGGATCTAGTGATATGATGTATTTTTTTATGCTATAGACCATGAAATTATAGAATCTCCCATAGTTCTGACATATTATTTCTCCTCCTAAATCATTATAATCACCAGACCCATCTCATGCCTCAGTCTCTAAATGATAATGGAAGCAGAAGCACAGTATAATCAAGGAAGCTCTCAAGATTCATTTTCAGAAAAATATGATGCTCACCCTCACTAAGTAGAATTCTTCATTAATTAATAGTGTCATTGATGGCATTATGTTACCCACCACCAAGTTTCTGAAAATCTTACTTTATGGCATCATAAAAATCAGAATCTGTGGAAAGTATTATATGAATAAATAGTCATATTATAGTCAAACAGGAAGAATGGTCTGAAGAGACTCTTAAAAATTCCTCAATAATCCCTGTTTTCAGGAAATGGTTCTTTCTCCTATGAACTGAGTGCATGGACTGAATTTTTCCAAACCATCAAATGTTGCCATGGACAGGCTTAAGGGAGAGACACCTACCCTAGACTCCACAAGAGGTGGATTATATGGACCTCCTCCCTGTGCTCTGCATCCTTAACATGACCATCTGAGTACAGTTCTTTACTAGTTTGCTTCCTGATTGTGGCTTAGATATCAGTGAAACAAACTCACATAATGCTTCCAGATTAATCATAAAGGAAGGATAAGACTCAGATGTATAGAAGAGTGATACCTGGCCATAGTATGCATACAATAAAAGTATCTGTTAAATAAGAGATTTTAGACCTTGTAAATATAATACATTTGAGAGAAAGAAAGTATAAGTCCTCTTGACTGTTGTTCTACCCTATAATCTCTTCCTCCATTATAGACATGATGTCCAACCATGTATAGAGTTGTGACCCTGTCCAATATATATCCATAACATGTGAATATATGTACACCTCATTCTATAGTCTATTTCCATCTTCTTAACAAATGTGATATCTGAGTGTAGGGATGTTTCATTAACTGTAATGTTTTAATTAACTGCAATAGGTCGGTATCATTTACCTGATTTTCTAATGATGGTCATAAAAATTGATCACAAGTTATTAAACAACTTGTATATTATAAAATATTTGAGCCTTTGTTGGGAGACCTGTTTACTCTCATTTCCATCCCATCTTTATCAGTCCTCCTTTCTCTCCTAAGTATATAAATTTTGTACATCTTCTTCTCCTGATTGCATAAAGACAGAGTAATTTGCCCTGAGAGTTTGGTTCACAATTTGACACATATCTATCTTATTGAATCTCAGATCTGCTCTTCACTACCTCTGTGGCCAAACCTCCTTAGCCTTGATACCCAAAACCTCATCATACTGGAGGAGGATTAGAGAATGAAATATGCAGGAAGAATTTAGTACAGTGCCTGGAACACAGAAATTTTCTACACTGAAGGTCGACATCGTTGATGTAACATCTATTACAAAATGGCTTCTTAGGTGACCTACTAATACTGTCATATATCAATAGCCTAGAAGAAACTAATTCCCTCATCAAATAGGAATTAACCCTTCCTGTCAGCCAATAGTACCAAAGGATAATACACAACCAGCAGAATCCACATGATAATACTCCATGCTAAGAGACTGTAATCACTATTACTATGAAATGAGTACATTTTAGATAATTTCCCCCTATTTATTTACTTTTATCCTAATTTATAGTGCAGGAAACTGAGGGTCACTGCAGATTTTAATTCATGTCTGTCTGACTTTGAAGCCACTGCCCTCAGTCAAAATTCTAACCTGTTTTCTACTCTGTCAAGTTAAAAAAAAACACTTCATATGAAAATATGAAAAAAATTGCAAATCATACATTCCTAAAAAGTGAAATGGTTATTGTGTCTTTAAATAACTTTAGTGAATGTTCACTCACACTCCACACAATTCACTCATTTGATTATTATTTTCTTAAACAAAATTTCCTGTTGAACACATTAGTAACCTCATAGTTATACTTGTTCTTGAATATATATAGATATCCTTGCACCTACCACAGCACCAATTGTAGTCTGGCACTAGTCCATGTCTACTTGAATATTTGTTGACTCAAAAGGCATTTCAGTTTTATAGTCAGTTCTTGACCAAGTGGTTCAAATCACTACTTTATTACACAACTCAAGGTATATGTGGTATGTAATACATTCAAAGCTCATCATAATCGTAGAAGTTAAAAAAATTAAATTTGTAATGTGTAGCTTGTGCTATATGCGTGCCACTGCATTTATTTATTAAATTATGTTTAAATATATATATCAGAATGTGTCTGTAGAGGTTTCCTACTCAGCATTCATGCAAAAGACCCAACAAACTGTTCAATAACTCAAAAAATAAAAGCTACTTTGTTGGGATAAATATTCTTGTCCATATGCTGGATGGCACTGATTGATGCCTTCCTGCTGGCATTGTTTAGACAGCTCAAAATTTAAGGCCATTGTGAGGCCCCTGCCATGTCATTCCTAGTTCTAAATTCCTGAACGGACGCCATGACACTTGCATAGTGGTGCCGTCTGTCTTCAGAACCTTCTACTTCCTTTGTTGCCCATAATTTGTGCTCTGTTTTCTCTTTTAACTATAGTCAAAGAAGTAGAATATGGACAGAAATGGTTGCTACATCCTCTTTAATACAAGACTGAACGACAAATACAAGAAGGTAAACTCCTTTTAAAGTACGGCAAAGGAAAACTACATTATTCATTATTGGCTAGTTAGAAAAGTTCCTGGTGGTATTTTACACAACTGTTTGAGTACTTGGTTTATCACACACCCAGTATGCAGGATTCCCACTTGACATACTTGATAATAATTCCTATCTGGAAATTACACAAGAACTATAATGAGACACTATTACCTAAGAGCTACTTTCCTAAATGATTGCATTAGCGAGGTGTAAATCGATGAATGGTGATTAATGAGGTTACATTTCATTTGTGTTAATTCTGTGGTGCTCAATAAAATAAACTATGGTTGCTTAGACTAGTTAAAAAAAACCCCAGAGCTATATAACTATTTTTTCTTGTTTTACTAACATTCTCTTATATGATTTGTCTAGTTTTCTGTGGCTATTTTTGCTGTAGCATCCCAAAGAGGAAAAGAATAATGATTTTTAAAAAGTAAGAATGTGCAATATTGAGATCACACCATGGTTCTTCATTGCAATCAAAGAGGCAAAGGTATATTAAGAATGCCTGGGGGCACCTGGGTGGCTCAGTGGGTTAAGCCTCTGCCTTCAGCTCAGGTCATGATCTCAGGGTCCTGGGATCAAGCCCCGCATCGGGCTCTCTGCTCAGCAGGGAGCCTGCTTCCTCACCCTCTCTCTCTGCCTGCCTCTCTGCCTACTTGTGATCTCTGTCTGTCAAATAAATGAATAAAAATCTAAAAAACATTATAAAAAAAAAAAAAGGAATGCCTGGCTTTGTTGAGTACTTGCTATGTGCCAGGCACTTTACAAAGAGCTTAACATGCACTATATCACTGAATTCTCACAAGAGCCACATTAAGACCATGTGAAAGGTATTCTATTGTGTTAGTCACTAGACAAAAGAATAGAAAAACCTTAAGACAATACCCCAAACTGTCAGAATGGCAAAAAAAAAAAAAAAAAAAAAAGACAATGATGACTACTATTGGTCATAATGTAGAACTAGTGGAACTCACACACCCTGTTAGAGAGTAAACTGAGATAATTACATTGGAAAGTTGTTTGCCCGATCCCCTAAAGTTGACTAAATACATACTCTACAACCCAGCAGTTCCATTCCTAAGTATAGACCCAATGGAAATGTGTACATATATTTACTAAAAGCATGTATAAGAATATGGCAAAATATTCAAAGTAGCCCAAACTAGAAAGTAAACAAAGACCTATCAATAATAGAATACATAATAAATTGTGGTTTATTCACAACAGGGAACAATGCAACAACAAACAAACTATAGCTACATATGACAATAAGTATGATCTTTCCAAACATAATACTGAAAGAAAAAAGTCAGACTCAAAAGAGTTCATATTGTATGATTTTATATATATAAAGTAAAAGATAGGTAACACTGATCAATGAGGCTAGAAGTCATGACAGAGGTGAACCTTGGTGAGCTGTTATTGACCAAAAATTATAAAGTAATATTGACCAAAATAGGGTAGGTAAGAGTAACATGATTTTGTTTCTTAATCTGAAAGCTGGGTACATGAATGTATTTGCTTTCTAAAAAGCTCATTGAGCTCTGTACTTATGATCTGTGTACTTTTCTGAATGTCTGATATCTCAATAAAATAGTTTACAAAGACACTTGGAGGGGTCAGGGTCTATTGTGTTTTCCTCCATTTTATGGATGCAGATGTGGAGGACTGATGAAGTTAAGTGACATGGCTAAGGTCATGAAGGGAGAATATGAATCTAGGCAGTTTTTACTCTTGCTCTTTTTTCTTTTTTAAAGATTTTATTTATTTACTCTTGCTCTTAATTGTTGCTCTGGATGCCAGACAAGAGAGATTTAGTTTTGTTCCTGTCTCCAATGCTTATCACTTGCCTATGATTATCCAGAGTTAAAAGAATGGTAAGAATGTAGAAGATTCACTACGGACTTTTCATGCTGTTTCTTGAGTTTCCTGTTTGGAGAGACCTGGGGGGAAAAAACTTTACTCTGACCACAGTGACCACATATCACGGGTATGACATGTGGGTAAATGACATGTCCAGTTTCAGGTTATGAATGTTCCTCCAGGTTTGATCCCAAGAGGAGTAATTCGAAGGTGAATACATATACATAGATATTGCCACTGCCCTGGAATATGGAATAAAGAAAATAAGAAGTGGAAGAGCTTCTAGTGAGATCTCCATTATGGGACATGAGTAGCTGTTGAGAAAGCTTCCAGGGAAGAATACAGATAGGAAGAGGCAAATAAGACAGGTTTCTCACCAGTACCTACAGAGGAAGCTGCAATGGATATTATAATGGAAACCAGGGTAATGAGTCTTCAGCTGAATAATAAGGTAGTCAATGATTATGCTGTGCTATGCTATTTTTATGGAATACTTACTGTGTAATGGTGTTCAGCTATAGTATGCATTGATGTGCAAATAAAATGCAAAATTTTGAGAACTATCTTAATGATTCCTGCTTGAGACAGAACCCAAGAACTTGATTGTTTTAATAATCTACCTTAGATAGCTCTGATGCAGCAACGATGCTCTGGAATACACTGGTTTAGTGAATGCCCAATGAAAGAAAATGACTACAAGGGGTGCTTCGCCTTATTTCAGGCCCTTGAGGTAAAGGGGCAAGAGCAAAATAGAATGGCAGAGAGAATTAATTCATTTCTCAAGCAACCCTTTTGCAGGTTAAATTTTAATCTACTTTTAAATTGCTTTATAAATATGACTGATTAAAATATAAGAAAATCAAGAACAAAAGAAAGAACAAAATAAATCCCTAGTAATCCAAGGTATGCAAACCAAATTCATTTCTTAAGTACACTCCTACACACACACACACACACACACACACAATTTCTTAAGCCCTCCAGGCTTTCTAAAAATTTTAGCATGATGGATATCCTGGAGTTAATTGAAGAAATAATTTAAAATGAGTGTTGATATATTCTGGGAGTTGGAAAAAAATGATAGTAACACTAGCGGCTTACAATTTCAAAGCATGATATAAGAATATACTTATTATATTCTATACATATACCATAGAAAATGTTTATTTTCCCTCAAGGTACTACTTATGATTATTGCATGATTATTTCTAAACACTAGAAAATTAGTACCTAATTTAATATTTTATTCAACTTTCTCTTATATTATTCTTAAAAAAACAAGGTGTAACGTGTTTCAGAGAATTCTGCCTTTCCTGGCTAAAGTTATTAGAGAATATTGTGTGTGTGTGTGTGTGTGTGTGTATAATTTTAACTTGAGTAATTAGCATATTTGTTAATGACATCTTACATTACAAAACCAGAGACTCCCATATTGTTTTTAAACCATTTAGAGGAAAACCTAGAAACAGCTGTTCAGATATAAGAACAAGAACAGTATGATAAATAAATATTACATCTTAAAAATTTGTCTCATGTTGTTTAGATTTTAAGTTCTTAAAAATTTCCATCGTGAGCTTCTGCTTCTGAATAGTATGTGGTAGCAAATGAATATTAGACAAAGCTGGGTAAGTTGCAAAGGTTATATTTTTATAGGCATCAGAAAGCAAGAAAAATCAGATAGACTACAATGTAAGAGAGAGGGGAACCAGTAGGAAGTGAGTTGATAAATTGAGCAGTGTTTTCCGTGGTAGCATTTGTTATGCTGGGCACAAGAATGAGATTCTAGTGCAAAAAGAAGGCCGCTAGAGAAAGAAGGAGAGAAAGAAAAGTTTTTAGTGGAACAATGAAGCCAGAATAATAAAAGTTGGAGATTTGAGGGTTTTCAAGCAAATAGCCCATTTCTACATGAATTGATTACTCTCATCCTGTGTGAAAAACTAAAAGAATGAACCAAATGATTGTGAAAGGGCACATGAAAAATCCCATAATCTTGAAGGCCGAAGAAACAAAGATCTTTTGGAGGAAAAGGCCTAAAAAGAAACCTCAAAGGAGGGATGGACTAGCACTAAAGATTTACAACTGATATTGCATGGGCACATTTACTGATTCTAGATGCAGCTGAAACCAATATTCTAGAAAGGTACTCTTGAGAGATAAGAAAGTATATGATTTTTTGATATTCGTGTGTCACTGACAAGGTTGGAAGCTTAAGGGCCTTCAACATATGGACTTAATACATTTATTACAGTGTGAAGCTGCATAAGGTAAAAGGCCAAAGAGCTCACTTGAAGATTTATGAAGGGCAGAATTGAATCCTCTACAGAGATAGATTAGGTTTGCAAAAGCTACAGCCTAGCCCCAACCCGGCTGATCCCTGATTTTATTTAAACCAATCAGCCCCTCACAGTATTTGCCTAAGAAGAAGAAAGAAGAGGCTTCTTTTGTAGAAGTTAACATTTGAAGTCTCTACAGTTTTTATTCACAATGTCTTATATTCAGTAAAAAATGATTATACACAAGCAGCAGAATGGCCATAATCAACAACCAAGAGCAAAAACAGACCATAGAAATAAACCCACAGATAATCCAGATGCTGAAATAAGCCAATCAGATCATTAAAATAACTATGATTAATGCGCTTACAGAAAAAGAGAAAAAGATGGGTGAAATAAAAGGAGGATAATTTCAAAATACAAACTTACACCTATAAAAATAATTACAATGGACGGGTTAGCACTAAAAAAATAATACGTGAATTTAGGAAATCAGTGGAAGACAGTATTGGAAAACTGAAGACAGGTCAATAAAAGACATTTAAACTGGAACCCAGCAAGGAAAAAGGATGGAGAGAAGAAAAAAGAGCACAAGAGATATGTGAGTTAGTCAACAGTAGTATCATACATGGAAATGGAGTCCCAGGAGAAAACAAGAGAGACAATGGAAAAGTTCCCAAACAAATAAAAGACATCAGTGTAAATATTCAAAAATCTCAGACAACCCTAAACAGATTTTTTAAAAAACTTCAACAGATTATGAGGATCAGAGAGGGCAGGACAGCACTCTACCTAGCTCTGTGTCTTGCAACATTATGGGAAGGAAGGCATCAAGTACAGAAAAGACACTTAATAAATCTTTGTTGAAGTAATTATTCCTTGCATAACCTTCTACTAGCACCATTATGTTTTGCAAATATTTTTGTAGAAATTTCACAACATGATTAAACCTATGAATCAATTATCTCCCTAGAATTAAGAAATGTTTTCATGAAAAGGGACTTGGGGAATCCCTTAGTTAATAGTTTTAAATTGAACTTTGTTGGTTCCCAGAGCTTTGATTTTGTTCCATTAAAGAGGGTCATGATGAGAAAGAAAGATACTGTGAAGGAGGGCTCTGGGGCACCCATTCTTGCTTTATACAAAATTGTCCTGCTTTTATCTGGTTCACAGGTTTGTGCTCACATTTCATTTGGAAAAAAAAAAAAAGAGTTCTTCAGATTAAAAAAAATGGTTGTGGAACCATGAATCTATTGCATGCCCCCACCGCTTTATATAACAGATAATATAATTGAGGCCTGGAGACACAATGTGACCTTCTCAAGGTTACTTTGCTAATTAATGGCAGAACAAGAACCATACTAAATATCTCCTGAATTCTGTTCACGGCCTTTTCTAATATATCACACTGCTTCTCCTCATCTAAGAATTTATGCAAAAAAGGGTACTTTTGTAACATAACCATTAAGAACATGGTACTTTCTATCATTTGAATATTTGTTCTGAACTCCTGTAAACTCATTATTTTGCTTCCACTGCAAAACAGACATAATTTAATTTCATTGTTCCTTCCACTCTTTTTCTTTATTTCCATAATCCCTGTCTCTTTTTAGGCTTCTTTTCTCACACTTGCTTGAAGGATGTAGCCATGAGGTTGTATCAGATGGATATGATTATGGCCATCTTAGTTCATGGTAACATTTCTTGATCTCAATTTTAGGTTCACATCTAGCTCAAGACCCCTTAATTCGAAACTCTTCCTGAATGGCATGGCAGGGTAGTCATTTGTTTATTAAAATTTTCCTAGCACTAAACATAACTTTTGTACTTGCCCTTGTATTGTCTTAAATTAATACATTTTTTAAAAAAACAAAAGTTAATTATATAGACACAATAAATGCTTGCACAAAATTCAAAATATATAAAAGAATATACAGTGATAAGTTGTTATCCAATCTCTAACAAATTCATCTCTTCTGGAATAACAAACTTTCTTTGTGTAAGTTTAGTGATAATCTATGTATATGGTAGCATCTATTATGTGTTTTCCTTTTTTACACAAATGGGGGTTTACTATAACACTATTCTGTACCTAGCTGTTTTCCTTTAACAATATTTTTTTAAAAGACTTATTTATTTATTTATTTGAGACAGAGAGGGCATAAGCAGGAGGGGCAGAGGGAGATGGAGATAGAGAATCCAAGACAGACTCTACAGTGAGTCTGGAACCAACACAGGACTTGATCTCATGACCCTGAGATCGTGACTTGAGCTGAAACCAAGAGTTGGATGCTCAATCAACTGTGCCATCCAGGAACCCCTTAACAATATTCTTAGATGTGACTACTTATTTGTATTCACAGAGATGCTTCTTTCTCCAGTTGGCTGCATAGTATTCCATTGTATGCACTGAAATACATTTATTGTATTCTCTACTGATGGATACTTGGGTTGTTTTCACTGTTTTTATAAAGCAAGTAATGTTACAATGAGTACCGTGCATTTTGCCTATAAGTGAGAATGTCCTAGAAATAAAATTGTTAGGATTATTGCATTTCTGGGATAGGTATTGCTAAAGGGCACTCCAATGGTATTATAACAAATGTACTTTGATCCTTATAATGTTTATAACAATTTGCACTCATACCCTTGTGAACAAGTTGGTTATAAAACTGTTTTCTTACCCAGACAAAGCCAATATGCTAGGTGAAATGGTGTTTCATTACTTCACATTTATCTTATGAAGACTATAGATGAACATTTCTCCAAACTTGTTAGTGATAGCTGTATTTCTTTTTCTCTTGACCATTTTCCTATTATGTTATAATATTTGTATAGATTTGTAGAAGTATAATATCTATTAAAAATTAATTCTTTTGAGATGTGTGGGAAAAATACTTCATATTTGTTTTCTTTTGATATTTTTGTGACATTCTTTTGCTATGAGGATATCTTTGTGTTTATGCAATATTTATCATTTTTTAAGTGGTTTCTGAGTTTCTCATCATATACAGAAAGACCTTTCCCATCCCCTTCCCCTTAGTGTATAGTAATAAAGTCATATAACTATTTTAAGAGGTCTATATTTTTATTTAGTATGTTAATAATTTCATTTTGCAAGTTTTAGTCTGGTCAATTCAGAATTTATTTTGCTATAAGCTATGAGGTAGGGATACAGATTTTATTTTTTCCTGATACTAAACCCAATTTTCAGAGATTTTTTTCTTCTTATTTTATCAACCTTCTATTAACCTCAATAATTAGCCTTTTCTCTTAAGGTTGTAACTGAAGGTCAGAAACCTAGTTTTTAATAACTGGTGCAGTAGTGAGCATTAAGTTCGCTCTCAATACATGTTTATAAAACTGAAATGATACAGAAAGCAGAGTACTATAATGATCACTTCTATAAAATATGTGGATATTAGATCAATCTCATTTTATATTTCTTCCTTTTTTCAAGTTCAAATGAATAATTTAATTGATTCCATTTCCTTTTTTTTTCCAGCTAATATCTTCAGAATACCTATTTCATAAATAAATTGTATTCTCAAAAGTGATAATTTTTATTTAAATCTGTTATTTTCTCCTCAGTATTATATATTTTAAGCCCTGAACATAAGTCGTTGTCAATAACTTGTTAAAAATTAGTCAAAAAATGGCAAGACAAAACAAATCACGTAACTTCCCTTAGAGAAATGTAGAAAACATTTTTCATTTCTGTGTTCATGTTACATCCTCAGTATTCTCTCTGGTATGTACACTACAAAGTGGGGCTTGGAAACCACATTAAAAACAAACTTTATGCATTAGATGACGATTAAAGAAATCGAAATAAGACTATGCTATAATTAAAAAAAATGGCTACGGAGTTAGAAAGAACGACTCGTGACCATACGTTACAAAAGTCCCTGGACAACAGACCCAACACCCATCAATATTTTATGTATGTTTTATTTGCCTATTTATTCTGCAGTTCAATAAAAATTACATGTTGCTATGGAAACATGAAAAATCACAGATACCTGCTCTACTCAGAATTATGGCATTTCACTTTCTTAATGAAACACACATATCATAGGGGCTTAAGCCTTATATTTGGTCATAAGTTTTGAAAAGTAAAATCTGTTATAGAATGATCAGTTAGTTATTTTTGGTATTTGTAGAAATTTAGCCAAAGTGCTGGAAATACTACATTAAAAAAACATACATTAAAGCAATGTAAGTCAAAGCTCCGTCTTCTCTTACAGTATGAGGATTTGTTTTTTTTATATTTTTAAAAATAGTATCTAGGTTAATGCCCACCTGTGGGTAACATGATTCTTTTTAGAAAGAGAAAGAGGATATATATATATATATATATATATATATATATATATATATATATATATTTTTTTTTTTTTTTTCCCAGCAGCGATTGGAAAGGTGACTTCAAGAAACATGAAGCCCCCACCTTCTTGAGCAGACATGTTTCCACTATCCTGTGTTTTCAGAATCCATTCCAAGTGGACTAAAAATTCCACACCAAGATTTCCCGGTACCCGCCACTGGTGCAAACAGTATCTAGTGATGTCTGCACAAGTGTCAGAGAGGTGGAGAAATCCTTCAAATCTGTTAAATGTGGAATAAAGAGGAGAATAACTTGAATTAAATTCCTGTCCCCACTTGAAATAGACTCTGACTGTGCTTCTGTACCTGGCCCTGATTTTTGCATGAAAATATTCCTTTTGTCCCTATCTGGTGCTAGCCTTCAAAAAGGAACAGGGTTTAAAAAGCAGGAAATAATGTGAGATTTTAAGCAAACAGTTCAATATTCTTTTAGAATGCTCTCTGTATTCAAAAGCACTTTGATTTATATCTTTAGGAGTCTTTGAAACTGTACCTCTTTTAAAAGACCATCCCTGATTTGGGGTCTTTGTTCCTTTATGAGCTTTGTCCCCGATTTCTAATATAGAGACCCGAGAGGCATGTTGTTAAAGGAAGGAAAAATAATTTTTAAAAAGCCTGGCAAACTGTGTTAAATATGCTTTTGAAAATTAAGTTTAATATAAAGTTCAGTATAACCATCACCATTGAAAGTATTGTCTGTGCCAAATAACTCTTCAATAAAAATATCCTTTGTTTTCTTGTAATGTAATTAAAAGTGAACCCAAAAGGGCAGCAATAAATCAAGGTGCACAAAAGCAGAAAAATATTATAATTAATATTTAACATAAGTTTTGATTGCTTTTAGAGTAAGTATTAAAAATATCAATTAGAATATATATTCAAAGTTTTCTTCCTTTCCCATTACACAGTGGAAGGGGCTATTTTTAATTCTGGATACTACAAACCAAATAATACATAGTCCCTAATTAAATAAAAGACTGCAATTGAATTGAGAGTTTCTGCTGATGTCATACATAATGAGAGCACAGCTCGAGGTATGAATGAATGGCAGCTGAACCCTGAGAATGAATTACAATGTTAGCATTCAATCAGGGACTAGGTATTGTTATTTGTAATAGATGTAAAATGATTATTATTATTTTTAAATACAGACAAAGGGAAGGAAATTTGAATTCAAAAATCTGAGACTAGGAGGCAAAAAGATTAGAAAGTATATGATTAAAGTGGATATACTATATTGGAAAAATGAAATGTACAAATTTACTAGGGAATAATTGCTTTATATATTATATATAGATAAATAGCTAGGTAGAACCATATCCATATCTATGTGGGGATAGATGTGTGTATAGAGCCTCTAAATAGAATAAGACTTTCAGTTTGCAGGCATTTATTTTAAAATATTAAAAAGGAACTTATGATATAATGAAAGGGTAAAATGGTATACATTTAACTGATCTAAAATTCTGCATAAAATGCTATGATTTACAACTGCTATCAGAACATATCAAAGACTGTCTTTGAGAACTTATTTTCAGAGGCACATTTTTAATTTCCACATATGGTGAATTAAGTATGTAAATCCAATATGGCTAATTATTTATTGTTGTTGAGTATTGACAATATGCTTGACTCAGCATAAGGCACGGAAAATAATGTGTTTTCCACCCTTAGGGGTTTCAGACAAAAGTAGACAGTGACTTCTACCGGTGTTCCCTCCCCCCAACCCCCAGTCCTGCTTCCTAACTCAGATTATCATTATAATACAAGTACTGGAGAGTGCCATTTCCAATCTTCCACTACTCTCTCCTCAAAGCTGTGCTGGTCACTCCCGCTGTCTTATTGCCAGGTGGGGAAAAAATAGAGTATATTCTATATAAGATGCATTCAGCTCTAAAACAAAAGTGTGGAATTGTACTTGTGGCATCAAGACAGGCAGAAACCCTGAAAGTTTTGAGGGAAACAAGTAGGAGTAGAGAGTTTTGAAAGAATTTCAGAAAATTAATGGGTCAAGACACTGATGGCTACAAATGAAGAAAAATAGTATGACAAAGAATTAATTAAATAGAAAAACTCCATTAGCTCTGTAGAACCAGAGTCCCACAGTTGTAATGTTCATCAATTCAAAATACTACTAGTGCAACAATTTGGCTTGCTACTGTTTAGTTATTTGTGAATAACACCTACCTACAACATGGTGATGAGAAAGTAAGCAGAGGTTCCTGGTTCTCAAGGACAAGGGGAATGATAGAATTATAACTATCTTGCAATTACTCATTGACTTAATTACACATCACAAACACAACTTTCTTAGAATACTAATATTAATGCTACTATCACCAATTAGATTACTGAAGACAGTTACGTATGTTTTTGGCCATTGCTTTCCTATTCTTGCATTTCTTTTAGAGTTTTACTATATTTACACTGAAAGAGCATGTAATCTTAGTTCTACAAATATATATATTCCCAAAAGTCCTTTTTGATGCCTCTCTGGTCATTTTGGTTATCAGAAACTTTCTTGGCTTCTTACAGGTATCCATGACTGGTGGATATGTTTGTTTTTGTTGCTTTGTCATCATTGTTTGCATTTTGGGGCTTGTGGTGGTATGTTGTCACTTTGTCTTATTGCAAATTCTGTCTAGAGGGTTCTGGTGTTGCCACCTCGTTGTTCCGCTGTTTCTATGATTGTTGAAGAACATCTAAAAACTATATTGCTCTACAGTGGTTACCTTTCCAAATTTCTGTTCTAAATGTTATTTCACCTAATTTTTACAATAAGCTTAGAAATCAGTCTTAATGCCCTCATTTTATAAAAATAAAAACAGAAGACTCATCAGTGATAAATATTTGCTTAAGATCAAACAGCCAATTGCTGATGGTAAACTATTTGACCTCCGGTAGAACTTGTCAGTCCATACGTTTAGCCCCAATTCTGTGCTGCAGTAATTTCATAGATGGCATAAATGTTTTTTTTTTTAAACTGGGGCCTTTTAACTTCTAAATAAGATAAGCTTTCAAAGGAAAATTTCGATGCACTAGTCAAGTTTTAATAATCTTGCCCTATATAAAATAACACTATGTATACTATCTCTCTCTCTCTCTCTCTCTCTCTCTCTCTCTCTCTCACACACACACACACACACACACACACACACACACACACGATTTCCTTTCAGAACTTCTGTATAATCGCTAAAGAAATTTCCACTGGATTATTTTTTTAAAAACTCCTGCATGAATGCTTTATGTTTCTGGTAAATGGACTGCTTTCATCAAGTCTTTACTAAATACTAAGAATAGGTAGTATCATTTGTGGACAGAACACAAGACAAATGATCAGAATTCCTAGGTTTCATTCTTGATTCTGTCATCAGCATACTGTGTGGCCTCCTGAAAGTGCATTTAGTCATATGATTATAGACTCCTTCAACACTGACATTAATTCACTCCTGCAAAGTTAGTTTCTCGTACCTAATATCCTTTGACATCATCTGGAGACAATAGTTGGAGCAAATATGATAAGAGATACATAATGGATTATGTATTGATGACATAAAGGAGGCATGCATAATGAGTGGAAAATAAATTCTAAGCAAGTATGACAATAGAGGGATTGTTCCATTCTCTTTAAGAATAGAAGAAAAGGCATTTTTAGTTTCAAAATCCATTCAGACAAGAGTCATTAATAAAGTAACTTCTCTGATTGTGTTGGTCAGTATCTGAGATGGATTTTTATACATGAGAAACTTCCATGGAAAATAGTCTGTTTTCAACTTCAAATTGGTGGCTTAGCAATAACAGTGCCAAAGAAAACCCAAGGTTACTTGGGAGAAATCAGTTTCAGACATACATATATTTGGGTATTTTCTCACTAAGAGCTCAATGTTGGGTTAATTGTTGAGGCTAAAAGTAAAACCAAAGGGGCAGTCAGAGAGCAGTGGAAATTCTTGGGAATTCTGGCTTCGTGCATTTTCATGGAGTTTCTCTGTGTATACGCAGTGAGAATTAAAAGGTAAATCCATGCTGTGAAATGTTTTCCTTCTTCCTCTCACTGTCAGAAACAAATTTAGAATTATTATGTAATTCTTTCATTACTAACATCTGTTTACACCAAGTTATATAGCATAAGGAAAGACATGAATCTCTCTGGTTTGGACTCTCTCATAGCGACCTAAAATCTTTGCCACACTGGAGCATTTTCTATGTATACACAGGGAGGAGAGATGGAGGAAGGGGAGGAGAAAATGAATAGATAGAATGTCATAGAGAAAACAGAATCCAGGAATCATCTGGACTGTGCCTATAACTCAGTCTATATGGTTAAGTAGCCATCCCTGCTATTTCTCCTTCATTGGGAGCTGACATTCTAGAGAGAGCTTCACCTAACAGGATGGAAGTTCCAAGTGTTTTTATTTTAAGTATGTGTGAGGAAAAGAAAACCAGTAATAGAATCACTTCACTTCATGAACAGGGCAAACCATGTTAATTCATTATAATTTGAGGCTAATTATGTGTGGATGACACTGAATAGCAGTAATTATTTTAGATCCAAATCACAGTGTCTTCAAGCTATAAGACAAGTAGGGATAATATAACCTATACTAAGATTTCTAAATGGTTCATTCAGACAGTTCAGAGATCCTCTGAGACCACTTTTCAGTATCTAAAAGTTTAGATGCTCTTGGGTAAAAGTGTGGTAGGGGATGTGAGGAGGTATAAGAGACTCTAATGACCCTAACTCCTACTCCTCCCCACCAAAAAATGAATCCAATCCTCTGCATTCTGGCATTTCTTTTTTTCATTGCAGTCCTTAATCTCACTTTGAAAATATTTGCATCTTAACCACTCAGTTGTTGAAATTTTACATTTTCTGGCCAACTTCACAGGTAAGTAAATCCCAACTTTAGCTATGTAATCTTATTAAATGCAGAACCAACAGGAAAAGGGAACAAGTAGAATCCATGAGTGTAAGTCTTAAGTTTTGATGCAGATGGGGGCATGGGTAGAGTTTTGAATGAGGAATCTGCTTCCAAAGCAGCTAAAAGGACATTATGAAGTTTTAAGCAGCTACATGTTAAACAGGATAAAAAAGTGATGTTGAAGATGATGATGATGATGATGATGATGATTAAGAAGGAGGAGGAGGAGGAGAAGAAAGATAATGTAAGATAGGAAATGAAGAGTTAAATCATCTTTCCTCAGTCTGGTTGTTGTCTGTAAAGTCTAGTCTACTCTGCTAAAATTCTGATATGATATTTCTACAGACATAGTAATAATAATATAAACATCGTTATTTTTATCTGCAAAGTGGCTATCTTTCCACTGGGGCATTGGCCCTTATCCACACTGCCTTTGTCTTGTGGGACTATCATTTATAGAACCCAATGAACATAGAGGTGAGCACTTGACCCAGAATGGCTCAGTCCTAGGGTATCTCATATTTTTGGACACAAAGGTTGACACATAACTTACACAGGTAGAGCCCTTTTACAGATTTAATACAGATAGCAGGAGAGACAAGTTTCTCTTCCATTTGGATAACAAGCTATAAAGAACTAGTCTGAAATTACAATGTTGCCAGCAGCAACCTTCTTTAGTGTGAGAGGATCTGGACCATCTGGCAAAAAAGAATAAAGCAAATATGAAAAAAAATATATCTAGCTGCACTAATAGTTGGTGAGAGAGCAAGCCCTGACACCATTTTTGAGCCTCTGAATCCAGCCCTTTCTGATGCCAATTCAACATTTAACATCTTAGTTCCATGAGGCAATCATTTTCTCCTCCAGACATTTTAGTTGTTTTTTTTTTAAAGGGGGCTAGTTTGAGTTTGTCTTCTATTACATAAAACTAGAAAAGTTTTGACTAACATGACTTGGAAGGTCATAACTAATTCTTTATCATTTGCATAGTTAAAAAGCCAGAAGACAGTAAGGAATAATCAATTAGGGTGGGTAAATTGACTTCATATCTACTTGAAATGACTGATTTGACTATTTACCAGTAACTGAAATATAAGTAGCAAGTTTGCTTTATGAAAGTTTATGAATTAAAAGTAATTCAACAGGGGCGCCTGGGTGGCTCAGTGGATTAAGCCTCTGCCTTCGGCTCAGGTCATGATCTCAGGGTCCTGGGCTCGAGCCCCACATTGGGCTCTCTGCTCAGCGGGGAGCCTGCTTCCCCTTCTCTAGGCCTACTTGTGATCTCTCTGTCAAATAAATAAATAAAATCTTAAAAAAAAAAAAGTAATTCAACAAAGACTAAAATAAACCTCAATAAAATATTTTCATGTATATTAATTCACCTGGGGTTTAGATCACAGGATGAGAAACTTTTTTCATAACAGGTCAGAAAGGGAATATTTTTGGCTTTGTGGGCCAAATAATCTTTGTTACTACTCAAATTTGCTGTTACAGCATGAAAATAGCCACAAACAATACATTAAAAAGTAGCATGGCTATATTCCAATAAAACTTTATTTACAAAAACAAATGAGGACCTGGATTTGGCACATGGGCTAGAGTTTCCCAACCTCTATTTAGGAGAATAACTCTGTATTTTTCTCAATTCACTTCACCACAAATTTACTAAAATAACTACATTCTACCAGGTGACATATTTAGCCTCATAAAGATTCAGAGATGTGTAGGGAAAAGTTCCTATCCTTAAGGACTTTGCAATATAATAGGAAAATAAGACAAGTTTATCCCTAAATTATCATTCAAATCAAATATCAAGTGTCTTAAAAATAAAATAAAATTATATGGAAGCCCAGAGGTGGAGATTAAGTCTACTGAGAGCACATTTTCCCCAATGGACTGTAAGGATATTATTTACTCAGGATGACACTTAATCCCATGTTATTCTATGTTGCTATGTGACAGAGAAAAAAAAAACATAATGATTACATTCTTCTCCTCTTTCCTCACCTTGGAAGGTAGATTCTTTGCCCTGCTCGTAAAAAGAGACCTTTTGGAGTTGATCTAGATTTAATAGTGGAAAGGTGCAATTAAAGATGGGGCAAGAGAGCTGGTAGCAATAGCTCTACAAAAGAAAGGACATGGAGATACATAAGGAACAACTTCCCATTTCCTGTTCCAGATTTGGAATGAGATTATTGGGAACAAATCCCTATTCTAAAAAAATATCTTTATCACGTCTGAATGTTTGGAGTCATATTTCTGTTGCTTTTGAGAGCCATAACATGCAACAGAGGGCATTAAAATGAGAGGGAGAAGACCCAGATTAAATGGATGTTAAATATATAAATGATACTGGATGTTTTGAGTTAGAAATATCTTTGGAAAACACACATGGTATGTCCTTTTTGTACACTGTTTTCTGCAAAATCCTCACGTCTAAGGTCATAAGAAGGAGGTTCTGTGGATTGGACTCTGGGACTCTTACCCTCAGCTCATCCAGAGCTAATGGGCTTGTTTGTAACCTGTTTTATATACTAGGGTTCCGGATAAGATAGTTAAAAAGAAGGCACTAAGACTTAAAAAAGAAATGCTTTCACATTATTGAGTTGAACCAGAGGTATTACATAGGTTGAGTCAGAGCCAGAACCAGATCTCACAGTTAGTTTCCTTTTTGACTACCCAGGATTGCTCTTTCACATGCATTCTCATATATGAAGGTGAGCTGCCTGAATCCATAAAGGGAATTAAATCGCATTCAAGTGATCAGCTCTGGAGTCACATGTTAGTGTTTAATACCAGAATCCCTGCTATGGCCAAAGGGTGTGTATTCTATGTGTTTGCTTAGAGCAAAGGGCTATGCACATATTTGTTAAATCCAATTGAATGTATTTGTGCCTCCATACCTGATAAATTAGATGTACAATTTTCTCATCCTCTGAGATCAGTGTCCTTGGAACTGGGCTTCCCCTTTCCCTCTTACATAACTGTTTCTGCCATTTCATCAAGAAATGCTGGCTATCTAAAAGGGGAACCATATTTTCCTTCTTCACTGTAGTACTGGGACAAAGGGCTCCAAATGGATCTAGTCAGTCTCTGAGGACATCTAAGACTGTATACTATATACTGTATAAGACTTTTACACTGCAGTTTGCTTTTCTCTCCTACCACATTGTCATTCTGGCTTGAAGAGTCCATCCAAGCATCCTACTTGTGTTTACATTCACTTGTGCATATACTATATACAATTTCTTCATTTATGTGAGTTCCTGACCACCTTGCACTGAAAATTTCTACTTGAAAAATTCTATCTGAATGATTTTCGGTAACATTCTCTGTTTTAGTGGAAGTCAAAGATGTCTACTTAATTTCCTCCTCTGGTCGATGAGTCACATGGGTTCTTACTTCCCATCACTGAGATATAAAGTAAGGTTCCTGCTGCAACAGAAATAATGAATAAGATGGATCATTGAAGAATGAGTATTAGTAAAAAGACTGCAGCACAAGGAGTGATTAGTTTTGGTTGTCCACAAGTTCTAACTCATACGACACATTCTCATAGATAAAACCTTAATGTTCAGTTCTTACTGAAATAGTTTATTTATTGTTCCATGAAACAGCTGTCCTCTGGCTTGCTCACCAAACACCAATACAGAATTACCTGGCAATTTGTTTATATTTGATATACAACAATCCCCACAACAACCAATAATTTGAGAGGCTGAGGGGGTTCCACACACTGTTCTAAGTGCTTCAAGTTCACCACCTGTTGAGAGTCAAGAGCCAGAAGAGTCAGATCCCACCCATCTCTCTTCAAGCTTGCCATTTTGGCAAAGAGCACCAAAAGGGGTAGGAAGGTAGTTCTATGACAAAATATTCCATAGATCTTAAGGAAAATACAGTCTACAGAAATGAAGAGTTTTGTGTTAGCCTCCACTAAATGAACAAGCTTGAAGGAGAGACCACTATACTGAAGATTGAAGATGGGAATGAATAGTACCATGAAATCAATAACAGAATACCATTTGCTCTATTTTTTTTAAATGTCAGCTTTTGGATCAATGAACAAATTTTAACAAGCATTTATTTCACTTTAAATTTCATATATTTTATATAACTATTCCGAAAGTTCTGTGTGAATGTATTAACCATAAAACATTTACTGAATTAAACACAGAATAGGAATGTCAGAAATTTTTTTAAGTCAAAGAATTAAATATGTATACTTAATGACTTTCATAGGTGCTCTTTCTTATCTAAAAATAGGATAACATATTTTAAGAACAAAATTCTTTCACCAAGAGTCATTTGTAGTTATAACATTAAGACATTCACATTACAGCTAGAAACACACAAGTTTTAAAATTTCACTGAAAGACAAATTATTTTAAATAATTTTTTGCATAAATATTTAGTTGCTGGCATAAAGGCTAAAGGATCGGAAGCCAAGGGGAAGGAACCTGTAACAGTTATAAAGGTAACAATAGGCTCAAATATAAAAAGGACCAATTCAGCTGGTTTAAAAAAAGAAAAGAAAGCACAATAGCACACCAGTAAGTTCACCTATTATATAATTACAGGTTTTGTATACAAGTGCAGACAAGCAGACAGAATAAAAACCTCCTCTAGGAAATCCAAAAAACTTGGCAGGTCTGGCCAGGTGGGATGTGATGCTGGTACCAACAACAAAAAGAAACAGACTGCAACTAGGGTTTGGCCTAAGTCTGAATTTGGCTTCTCTCTGCTAAACAGCAGTTTGCGGCAAAACTCTGGGAAACAAAGGGAAAATGGAAAGTGCTAGAGAATTAAGGCATAGAGCTCAGGTAACTAAAAAAAGATGTTGTCAGTCACAGGCTTTGCCAGCCAATGTTTTTGCCTTCATTTATGAGAACAACTCACTTGAGGTCTTTCAAGAACTTCAGAAGACGGGAATTTTATAAACAAAGCTCTTTATCAAAAGGCAAAGGAGGAGACAAATAAAACTGTTTTTAGAACACGGCACCATGGCGATTATGTAGCATTCACAGATGTGCTTTATACTCAAAAAAAATCTCAGATTTGACTGTGGTCCTGGGAACTGATGAACCCAGACTTCAGAAACGTATGATCAATGTATTTCCTTTCTTAGCATACTTATCTTTTCCCATTTGCTTTCCTCACTATGTTTACTTGTCATGCAGGGAACTCAAAATATAATCCAGCAATTCCACATCTGGTTATATATCCAAATACTTGAAAGCAGGAACATCAAGAGGTATTTGTACATCCATGTTCACAGCAGCCCTGTTGGCAATAGACAAAGAGTGAAAGCAACCCAAGTGTCCAGCGATGGGTAAATGGATGAACAAAATGTGGTCTCATTTTCAATGGAAAATTATTCAGCCTTTAACAGGAACAGAATTTCTGACACACACTACAACATGGATGGATCCTGAAGACATGATACCACTGAAATAAGCCAGTCACAAAAGAACAAATCGTATAGGATTTCTCTTATATGAGATTCCTAGAGTGATCAAGTTCATAGAGACAGAAAGTAGAATCGAGTAGCTAGAGAGAAGGCGAAGGAGACTGGGAGGTCAAATGGGGAGAATTTCCATTCAGCAAGAGGAAAACTCTTTGCAGTTGGATGGTGGTGATAGTTATTCAACAAGGTAAATGCATTTCATGTCACAGAACTGTCCGTTTACAAATGGCTAAGATGGGAACTTTTACTTTAGGTGTATTTACTGGTTGTTGTTGTTTTTTTTAAATCAAGTATTTGGAGGCATGGAGGGAGGGGGCCAATGAACAACAATGGCTCTGCCATTCAAGGAGGTCTCAACACTAGCCAGAGGTTGGAACTAACTAATGATGGGTTGCTACAAATGGCAGTAGATACTGTCAGTGCCTTGCTTATAGTCCTTCAGCCACTTGCCATTTTTTCACATGTTAACCTGAATTCCAGCTGCCAGCCGCAGTACCCTTTGCCTAATGGATTCCATTAGCTGTCAGAGCCAGCTTTTCCTGGGTAAGCAGTAAGCCAGAAGCACCAGGAAACTAACGCCCTTTGGGAACATATTTCAATCAAAGACTGATGGGAACCGGTGTACAAACACCCCAGCTCCCTCACCCTCTTGACTGAGATGGATAATTATGAGACAGGTGTTTTACACCATTTCCCAAATTTCCCAGCATAACTCCACTCATGCTCCTGTCAGAACTTGCTTAATGATGCACCTTTATTGGACATTTCCCCCTTTCCTTTCTATGAAGGTTAATTTTATGTGTCAGCCTGACTAGGCCACAGTACCCAGATATTTGGTCAAATATTTTTAAATGTTTCTGTGAAAGTATTGTTTAGACAAGTTTAGCATTTATTTTTTAATTTTTTAGAGAGATTTATTTATTTATTTGAAAGAGAGAGAGAGAGTTGGGGTGGGGGAAATAGGGAGAGGGAGAGGGGAAGCAGACTCCCTGCTGAGTACAGAGTCTGACTGGGGCTCCATTTTAGGACCCCAAGATCATGACCTGTGCCAAAATCAAGAGTCAAGCGTTTAACTGCCTGAGCCATCAGGCTCCCCAACAAGATGAGCATTTAAATCAGTAAATTGAGGGGCACCTTGGTGACTCAGTTGGTTAAGTGACTACTTTCAGCTCAGGTCATGATCCTGGGGTCCTGGGATTGAGTCCTGAATTGGGTTCCCAGCTCTGTGGGAAACCTGCTTCTCCCTCTCCCTCTGCCTGCCACTCCCCCTACTTGTGTGTTCTCTCTCTGTGTATGTGTGTCAAATAAATATAATCTTTTAAAAAATTAGCAAATTGAGTGAAGCAAATTGAAGGAAGACCCACTTCATACTGTGAGTTGGTCTCATCTCATCGGTTGAAGGTCTTAGTAGAAAAAGATTCCTTTGCCTCAAAGAAGAGAGAATTTTGAAAGAATTCTTTGAAAGAGGAAATACTTGAAATGAAAGATCAACCCTTCCCTGGGTCTCTAGTGCTGGCCTATGCAGATTTTGGACTTGTGCCTCCACAATTATGTGGGCTGATTTCTTAAAATACACCAATCTTGCTCTCCCTCTCTATATACCTTCATACTATTAGTTCTGTTTCTCTAGAGAATACGAATGTACTTTCTGCTCCCACACCAGTGTTGCCTGGGAAACACTTTCCAACTTAACTGTATTGCACTTGAATCCTTGACTGAAAGATGTGGTTCTCGCTCCAGAACACACTTAGTAATATCTAGAGACATTTCTGGCTGTCATGATTGAGGGTGCAGATAGAGACCAGGAATACTGCTCGACATCCTACAGACTCAGGAGAGCTTCCCAGAGCAAAGACTCACTCAACTCAGTGTCTGTAAGTGTCAAGGTTGAGAACCCCTGACTTAGAATAGGTTTCTGGGGAAACCTAAACTAAAGCAGGGGCTAAAATGAAAAAAAAAAAAAAAGGTAGATATTGCTGAATTAGGGGAAGTTCTCAAATTGGAGAACTACAAATCTACAAAACAAAGAAATGAAAATACTTGCATGAGGGGTGCAAGGCTATTAGAGAACCAAGTGTATTCTGCCAACCTGAGGGTGCCTCTTCCCTTTAAACTGGCTGTGTCCCCAAATGGAAACAAAGCCATGTGAGTTTTGCATCTGTGTGGTCAATCCTCACACACAGAAATCAGCATAAAAGAAGGGCCCCAGTAGGATGGTTGATGGTGGACAGAGATCCTTCCTGGGTGTTCCAGTGTTGTACAAATTGTGCTAAGTGACTTGCGCCCAGGCTCCAGCCTCGTACAGCATGGAATTCAAATTCATGTCTCAGCAAAAAGACCAATTTTTTAACATCGCTGAGTTTTGGGAAGGTCCTCAAAAGGTCACCCTTGCCAAGGTTGCATCTGCGAATTCCCTGGGCCTCATGTACAGGATTTCCGGCTTTATGAAAAACATGATTGGTTGTCATCTGTGTTCGCTCATTTTCCTTCATTGGAACTAAGTTCTTTCTTGGCCACATTAAGAAGTGAGCCTGTCAACACTTCCATATGCTCTCCAGGAAGAACGGTCACTCCCTCTCAACCAGCCTTGCCAGAAAATTTCTTTTCAGTGTTACCTGTCAAGTCTCCTGTTTCTCCTGGGAGATGCTATTTTCCTCAGTCATCTGGATTGTTCGAGTTCTTTGGGAGTGTGACTTTAACAGGCACTTCAGGCTGTTGCGATACCAGTTCCTCACTATCTGTGTGTTGTTCATTTTCAGACAATCAATTGCAGAGCTCGCCTTGGCGTCTTTGATAATGGGGTTGGATCCAGGGCAGAGAAGCAGGGCCAGCAGTTGGTGAGAAAAAAAGTGAGAGTCAAAGAGAAGCCTCCAAGAAAACATTTCTGGCTGCTTTGCTAATGCTTGGATTGATTTGATACAGAGATATTCTTGGAGAGTTTTGATTATTAATGTGCCTAATTCTACAGCTTCCATGTAGGAAGTGAGTTCTTCTATAAAGTGGGATCCCATGAAGAATTTCACAGCATGTGATCGACGACAAGTCCAGTCTCTTGCCTCACACAATATGTTGACCAGGACAACCATGATTAAAGCTTCAATTCTGCCACTGAAAATGCCAGACACTCTTCTGGAGCTGTAACAATAGCTTCTGTGCCACCTGATTCTATTCCAACATGAGAATAGCACAGAAGACTATCAGAACCTGTAGTTTTATAGACATAATTTGAAAAAATGTATGAGAAGGAAACAGTCAAACATTATATTTAGCTTTGAAAACTGTGAGCTGAGACCCTTGTGTACTGAAAACCTATTGGTTTGAATTCTAATTTTATCTGTGTTATGAGTTACAGTCTTAGAAGAGTTTTTAATTCCACTGGGCCTTAGTTTCCTCAATGGTAAAATTGGGGACTGGGCAGGACCTGATCCAAGGATCCTCCCCATTCAGGATTTCTCTGAGTTCCAGAAAAGATGGGCAAACCAAACTTCATGTCATAAAGATTGATTTCATAGTATTAGTTAGCTTATTCCCCACCCACTCGATCAATGGCCAAAACACTGTTGATAGAGACCTCCCCCCAAAAAAGGGAAGAGATGATTTTGCACATGTGAGGTTGATTTGGGATTGAATCAATGAATACCTTGTGAAGAAAACATGAGAGAAACACTTCCTTTTAAGCCAGTAAAATATACTTAAGTCTATGAAGAAATGATTAGCATGACTCTATATGGGAAGGAGAGAATTTCTAGGGGAGGGATTCTCTCTCATCATGTGTTCTACCATTTACCTTGCCAAACAACAGACAATAACTTATGTTGAGATCCAGAGAGCAGAAAGTACTGTTTGTGAACATGAACTGTTATATGTGAAAATCACAAGTTGGTCACTGTGTTAGTAAGGACTCTCCCCACAGCAGACCCTGGGACAAAGATTTTGGTGCAGGTAGCTTACTGAGGAGATGGTACTGGAAAGCAGAAGAGGGGGAATTAGAAAAGTGAGACAAGGAAAAGAGAGAAGCCAACAGGGAGCATGAATAAGGAGGTTGCCACAGTGGGGAACCAGTGTTCAGTCACACTGGTTCTATTCTGAGCAACTGCATAAGAATTATGGTCATAACTGACTCACTGAAGGACCGGAAGTTTTGGGCATTTATCTACTCACTCTCATTTCCCTTTTGGTTGAAAGCTGTTCTGGGGGACATTGACTGCCTGCTGCCTTGCTCTATCTGCCACCCTCTCACAGCTTCAGAGAGAGCAAAATGGAGAGAGCCTTAGAACACACGGCTTCTGGGACAATTCGCAGGTAGAGAGAACCACCCATCTCAGTGCCCTGAAGTCAGCTGGGTCACTGAACATGTCATGGTGCATCACTATGCCACATTTATTTTAATTACATACAGTATATTTACATCTTAATTCAGCTAACAGGAGAGAAGCATATGTGCTATAACTTTATAAAGCTTAGAATGATAGTTAAGATGGAGACTTGAAAAACATTTTCTATAATACCAAGTTAGAAATATCTTCCAAGGATGTGGCTCAGAGAAGAGGGTAGAAGATGCCCATGGGGATGTCCATTCTGGACAAGGTGACCAATAGCTGAGCACATGAGCTCAGACTTCTGTATTCCCTTTTCATGTCATGACTGCACCCACACTGAGAGCCAGAAAAGCATGAGCCAGCACCAACAACTGATTACTTACCCTTTCACGTTGTCCTTCTATATATATATTTTCCCCTCTGGATTAAAAAAAAAAAACTTGGAAAGCGAGAGGGACAATAAATATGACTTAGAAAAGATATCGACCCTATTCTTTGTACACTTTTATTTAGCCTTGGGCAATCCTATCTCTGAAGAACATTCTTAAGAACTCTTGATTTGGACTTTGATACTCCAATCCCTCAAACTTCCAAAAGCATACAGAGGGGAGCATTTTACTCCATTGAATATGAAAAAAATACTCATAACTTCATTGGTTAATCATGATCCTTTTGATTTAAGGATCAGAGTCCCCACTTCAGCTCAGATAAGCAAAGGGGGATTTATTTTAATGATAGAACACAGATATGCAGAGACTCAAAGAAAGCTAGTTTGGGCTTCACAAGGGCTGAAATCAGAAACTAGAAATTCAGCAATGAAATCTTTCTCCACTTATTAGGGGCTGTGCTCTGTCTCTTTCTCTGCCTCTTCCTCACATACACTTCCCCCGTCCTACCCCAACTTCCTCTACTGACTTTTATTCTAGGGCCTCCAACCCCCACTCAAAACCTTCCAGTTCTAGTAACTATTTTCAACCAAGAATTTCCTGTTTCTCTAACACCAAATATCCAAGAGATAAATCCACTGGATCCATTCCAATTCACACTACACAAGACAAGTCCTAAATTGTTGGAAACTATACAGATGGGTCAAGTTCCCATCTTTTGTTCAATCAGCTGTTACAAGGGCTGGGATCACAGAGACCACACACATCCCACTCCTGCCAGCTTCCTGTGTTTGCAAATAAAGTTTTATTGAAACACAGTCACATTCACTTGTTTATGTATTATAAGACTCCAACGGCTGAACTGAGAAGCTGGAACAGAGGCCTTATATCCCATTAAGCCTAAAACATTTATTATTGGCTATAGATTGAACTGAGTTCTTCCTTCCTCTTAAATTTATATATTGAAGCCTTAGCCCCCAGTGTGATGGTATTTGGAGGTAGGGCCTTTGGGACATAATTAGGTTTTCATGAGGTATTGAAGGTGGAACCCTCACAATGGGATTAGTGCCCTTAATAGGAAGAGCAAGAGAGAGATCTCTCCACATGCATGTACTGAGGAAAGACAATGTGAACACAAAACTAGAAGGCATTCATATGCGAGCCAGAAAGTATGTCTTTATGAGGATCCAAATCATCCAGCTCCTTGATATTGGACTTCCAAACTCCAGAAGTATAAGGAACAAAAGTCTATTGTTGAAGCCACCCATCTGTGCTATTTTGTTATGGCAGCCTGAGCAGATAAAGACATTATATATCTCTCTATATGCCCAGATTACTGTGAAGATTAATTATGATAGTGCCTCCCAGAGGACACAGCCTGGTGACCACACACTTTCTCAACATGTATTAAATTCCTTTTGCTGCATTCAGAACACATTCAGGCTCTAAGACCACATCGCTTTGGGAGGAAAAAAAAAAGTAGCCTACAGGTTCAAGATCAAAAAAGTGGTTTTTATGCATTCAATATACTCTTGAAATCTTCGCAGGTTTTCAGTTAATCTGTTAAATGTAGCAGTGTGTTCATAACTTAATTTGTATATTTTACCCCATTTGCCTTAATGCAAGTAATTGGCAGGTACCACATTAACACACAAAAGTAGTTAATGCCACGCACCAAAAAAAGCATATTTAGTTCTTGATTATTTCTGCTAAATAATACAATGCACAAATCTTAGAGCTGAAGGGCCTGAAAAGATGTGTGAAGGTGGATCCATTCATCCTTCAGCTTCTGGGCAGCACCTCACATCAATTATCCTACAAAAATCATTGTACGTTCGTCATTAAAATCACCAGATAATGAGATTCCACAGAATCCCTTGGTAATATGCACCAGGGCCTCACAATGCTTTTATTGGGGTATTTTCCCGAAACAGAGCCCAAATTCTTCCTGCTCCTAGGTCTTTTCATCTTGTTCTCAAATGTCCAAGCTGTTACACCTGAGTTTGTGCATGGCATAGTGTCGTGCAACGACCAGCTCTTTCTCTTGCTCCTCGTGGAGGAGGGCACTAGTCACTTTGCCTTCATAATACCCTGGGTCTTGCAGATCCCGTTTCTACAGCCAGAGCCACATTGAAGCAGGGGGAAGGAGGTTAGGACCACTTTTCAGGAGCCTGTGCTCAAGAGGTGAGGCAGTGAGGCTTCTGAAACCAAATAACATATTTTTCCTCTTGTCTTGTCCACAGAGGACATTTTTTTTTCTAACTACAAAGCTCAAAAGTTGTCACTGTTATAGTATTATAAACAGTACCACTTCCTACACTGAGTCAGCTCTTCAGAATGTTTTGTGATATCTTCTTCTAATATTTGAAATGCACTTTCTTAAAGCTATATCTTTGATAGGGACAGAAACTTCAGGATGTCATGACAGTAAATGCTTAAGAGTTTGAGAAAAATTAACTGCCTCAGGATGAGAGAGGGTCATTTAACACCCCTATCAAATAAGGAGTATACTTTCCTGAAATCACTTTCCAAGAGGATTAAGCTAACCAAAAATATGCTCAAATACATTTCTACGAAAACATTATTGTCAAAAGTAAAATATGTAAGCAAAGACATGTTTAAAGCTATATTTCTGTATTTCTCCATCTTCCTAGAAAAATGTTTTCTTAAGACAGGCAAGAAAATATGCATTCATTATTTGAGATTCTTCTCATTTTAATGATTAACTTAAAATACAGTGTTTGGAGGCTTATGTACCAATCCTTTTTTCTCCCCTCTTCCATGCTCCTATAATCACACCCTACTAGAACCTAACCACAGACAGACCATTTCTGTAGCTTAATTGCCATCAGTCATCAGACTGGGTGACAAGGGGTGTTACCCTAGGAATTTACAGTTGAAGATACACCTCAATGTAAAGGCAGAAAAGGAAATAAACTCTCCTAGGCAGTATGAGAGCTGTGGAAGAGAGGGGCCAGTGCCATTATTTGATAAGATTGGTTCCCTCAAATTGGCAATGCATCCATTCACCTTCATCATGGGACGTTAAAAATAGACAGGAGTGAAAGAAAGAAATCATCTGGAGCATACTGACTGACATGGAAACAAACCTATAAAAAGTGGGATGTTTCTTGGAAGCCATGTCATATGTATAAGCCAGATAACATTTTGTCAATATATCTTTGCAGATATAAATAATTATAAAACAGTTACTATATTACTAGAAATATACATGGGTTTTAAACAAGTAACTGTCTGATAATTTTAGGCCACACTGTAACAGTGTCTGTAGGTTCAGCCACTGGCTACCTCTTACAAGTGATAAAGCTTTGATTACTGACCTAATGCAGACTTATTACCCACAATGGGTCAGAAAGTCTTCACAACTGAGCCCTAAGCCTATATCTACTGTCTCAAATAGCTTTGAAGAAATAGATTTTAAAACTCCACATTTTGATCCAGGTAGAATTCTGAAACTTAAGAATTCTCTTTAGAATCTGTTTCCAATTTTAGAACGTCATCCACATTTGTGTAATTTTCTTAAAGAAGAATCTAGGATGACTTTGTAGGTTGGACATATTCAATTTTCAAATTTGATTAATGAAATATGTTATATGCGAAAAGACTACTGATTTTTAAATTAGTTCCCCATCACAGACTCACCAAAACACCATGAGAGGCACCTTTAATCATGCTAATTTCAGGCAGTTTCATAATATCCTGGAGATGTGTATATTTCAAACTGAATTAATCATCGCCTCCCCTCCACCCAAGCCTTATCAAGTAGCCCCTCCTCCTATTTCTTTCTTTTCTGTTAGTGGCACCCATCCTCCCAGCCACCCAGGTTCAGAACCTCAGATATAATTGTCACATTTTGTTTCTTGTTTAATATTTAACCAAATGACAAGCACCACCCATGCTACATTTATAACATTTTATATCCACTCTTCTTCTGTATGTCACTAATTCATGGACTTGTAGCTCAAATCAGAGGTCCATTGTTCTGAAGCCCCCCAAATCCTGATAACCCAAAGTTTTTTGGTTTAAATAGTTTAATAATTTGAATGGACATGAATCATTTTATAGATGTCACTTGTAAAATTTAGTTTCAATTTGTCTGGACAAATATTCAAGTGTTGGACTACGGAGAGCTTATCCATACCCAAGCATTATCCAATATATGGTGTATGCCTTGTAGTCCTTTTCTAAAGTCTGGAAAATTCTATATCCAAAATACATCTGGCCTCAAGGATTTCAAAGAAGGGAATGTGGATATTTGTTATCTTACTTATTGTTTCATCTTTCTCTAATCCATTCTATACCTCTCTATCAAATTAACTCTTCTGAATACATCTATTCCAAAACTGTAGTCTTCAGCAGATATCTCTAGCTCTATATTCTGGCATTCAGGCTTGACGATCTGGTCTATCTTTTCTACTCTAAACAGGTGGGGCCTAGAGGGCATCCAGACTGCATAATGACTAGCTTTGAGAAATAGAAAGTCATGCCCAATTCAGTTTGCATACCGAGAGGTTCGCTATTAGGTGTGTAGCACTCAATAAATATTTGTTGAATAAATAAAAGAATGAATAACTGGAAGAGAAAGGAAGGACTAAAGAAGAGAATGAATGTCAACTACTGATCTGAGAAAGTATGGATGGTAATATAAAATGGCAGATTTTAGTTCATACTTCTATGCAGAACACTGGTTGGGCTCTATTAAGAGTCAACTTCGGAACTCCTTGAGAGATAATGAATTCCACAAAAGATCTAAAGAAGCAGCCACTAGACAAATGAAGAATTGCTATTAAGAAAATCTAAATAAATAGGTGGGAATTTGGGTTTTTTGTTTTTGTCTTTGTTTTTTGTTTTGTTTTGTTTCTGAGCGAAGAAGGAAAAAATGAAGGGAGTTGTATAATAGTCATCTGTAGAGGCCTGAACTTATTGCCCATGTGACTAGCGACAGAAAAGGTAGAGCATCAGGGAACAGGTAGGGCTTGCAGTTTGAAAAACTCAGCAAAAACACGCAGGTGCACTCAGGGCCCATGGTGGGCTCTCTCTGCCCCCAGCACTGATATAAGTTGACTTAGAAGAGGGATTTAGTTTATACTAAACTGAAGTAAATATACATGGACTGAAATTTAGGGATGTCATTTACATGCACTGAAGAAACAGGTTGAGGTCAGTATAATACAGAAACTATATTTGAGTAGTAAATATGGCATAATCAAAAAGAACTTCAGGAGATAGGTTAAAGAGGGGCACCTGGGTGGCTCAGTGGGTTAAAGCCGCTGCCTTCGGCTCAGGTCATGATCCCAGGGTCGTGGGATCGAGCCCAGCATCGGGCTCTCTGCTCTGCGGACAGCCTGCTTCCTCCTCTCTCTCTGCCTCTCTGCCTACTTGTGATTTCTGTCTATCAAATAAATAAATAAAATCTTAAAAAAAAAAAAGGAGATAGGTTAAAGATATTGACACAAGTATTAAAATTAAAGTAAAATTAAAAATTTACTTCATTTTTCTTAGGTCCCTAAAAGAAAAATATATCTGCATATATCTATATATCTATCTTCCTGGGATAGTTTAGAATCATTCCAGTTTGGGAATAAGCTAGCAAACTCGAAAGCTTTTTGCATAGCCTTTGTAATGTGGGATTCTGAAGAACTATATTCAAAGGGCATTAGATGGGAAAAAAAAAAGGCAAGCAAGCAAGCTACTGGTGACAGAAATAGAAGCAGCGGAGGGGTTTGTGATCCTTTTGACAATTCATAAGGAAAGCTTCATCTGTCATAACCTTAAGCGCAGTAGAATATCTATGAATACTCCAATAACAGTGGCTTATATTTGAATCACCTAGTCAGCAGCTCTGGTAGTATCAATATGACACATATGAATGGACCTGCTCAAGCCGCATTCCAATCACTCACTCCACTTCTAACCCAGGACTTTAATGACTGCCAAGCTTCCACACTGGCTTGCGCACCCTCCTCTCAGACACGCGCTCCTGACAGCTTCTTCAAACAAAAAGAATATGACTAAACTCTTGAAGCAGGACATAAGGAGTTCTGGTGCTGAGAAGCAAGCCAAATTTACAATTTGAAAATAAATGCCAGCAATGTTCAATAAATTACATATTGCATACTATAAGAATTACATTATTATTGCCATCATAATATACGGCAGTTATTAGAATTACAGCAGTAACATATGCAATAGCTAATGGACTTATAATGTAGCATGCCATTGGGAAATAAAAACTAACTATATTTTTTCCTGTTACCAAACAAATGCTGCTATAATCTATACAGCAATTTGAAACTGAGTAGTTATAAGTAGAAGTTTATACCCATATTTGCTATGCATATATGGGCCTCTGTCACATAATTTCCCACTAAAGTTAAATAAGAGGAACATATCGCACACAGACTGGTTCTATGTGCCCAAACTGTTTTGATTACTTTGACTGACTACACCGGCTAAGTCGAATTCTCCAGTTCAACAAAACTGAACTCAACCAAAAGAAATCACAGAGGTCAAAACAATAATCAAGTCAGTCAAAAAGTAATTTTTTTTTCTTTCCTGAGGTGATTGATTTGACTGGTCAAGTCAGTCCAAAGAGTTGAACCAGCCTGTGCATATAGGCATAACCGCAGTGTTTTATCACATCTAGCTCACTGGAGAAAAAAAAAATAGTGTCAATACTTCACATTAACTGATCTTTGTATAAACTCATTGAGGAAGTTGGGACGAATGTCTCCTTTTCACCTTTTAAGCTGAAGACTTTTAAAGAAAAGTGGCTAGAATGTATTACCTGTAACTGTATTAGAGATCACCCCAAAACAGTAACTTAAGGTGGAGTTATTACTTCTCACAATGCTGCGAGTTGAATGGGCCCAGCTGGACAGTGTTTCTGCTGCATTTGATATAGACTGAGGTCATTCATGAAGTTCCATTTCGCTGGGAGCGTGATGGGGGATGGAGTATTCATAGTGAACTCGCATCCACATGGGTTTCTCTCCATGTAGCTACTTATTATTTCATAGCTTAGCCTGAGTTTCTTTTGAGCAAGGCAGTTGACTTCCAAGTAAAAGCATTCCAAGAGGATAAGCCCTAATATGCAAACATTACTTGAACCTATGATTCCATCATGTTTGTCAAAGCAAGCCTGGAGCAAGATAGGAGGGGACTCTCCAAAGGCATAAATATGAGGAGATGGGGTTCACTGGGAACACAAAATGTAACATTCTAGTAGAACAGGGCTAGGATGCTGTGGAGCCAGAATTAGAACCTGGCCTCCTTAAAGTGGTTTTCTTCCCATCAAATTAAGCACATGTAAACTTTCGTTAGTAATATTAAGAAGATTCATCGTCATTTTAACATTGGTTGTATCTTTAATTCGGAGTAGAGAGGACAGTTTAATATTGCAGATCTGTTTTGAAGTTACCAGTTACCTTTACCTTCTCATTTAATTTCTCATCATTTTTATCTAAAATGGAAATCCAAAACAAAGATATCTTTGCTAGTTTTACATGCCTTCATTTCCAATAACTCAAAACCTTATAAAGACCCAAGAATGATCTTGTTCTCTATCATCTCGCCTTATGCAGAACTAACACGAGGAGGTAGAGCGAGGATTATTATGTCCTATATTGAATAGTAGAGAAAAAAGAAAATCAGATTGTTGAGTGGCCTGCATAAATTCTCATGGTGCATGACAAAGCCAAGCCTCAATTCTAGGAGATTCTTGCTCTGGAAGAACTTATGGTCTTTTGGGAACATATTTGCATAAAACTTCTGCAGGAACTTAATATGGATCTTTTCTACCTGCTGACTGTTTATAGCACAGATGGATGGTTCTGTATATTCTGACATTTGAAGAGTTCCATTGCTTGGAATTCAGTACAAAGGATAGCTCAAAACAATGTTTCTCTTTTAGATCCCCAAATCCCTTTAATTCCTGAATGTTGTTAAGAATCCCCCAAAGCTTTTGTTACATGAATTATAACTATCAATATTTATGGTATTCAAAATTAAAACTGAGAATATTCTTCAATTATAAGGACACGAAAGCCTACATTCAATTAGCTGTCAGACTGATAACATCATCACATGTCATGCTGCAACTATACATTCTACTGTACCCTGAGGAAGAAATGGGATGGAAAGAGTAAACTGTGTCTTATTTATTAACATAGAAAGAAGTTTTGACCCTGAAAGGGCCTCAACAGAATTCAGAGGCTCCTAAACAACATTTTAACAACTGTTATTCTAAAAAATTTTCTGCCTTAAAAATAAGAGTGCTAAAAAAAAAAATAAGAGTGCTAATAATGAAATTACTTAACATCTCTTTAAATTCACTGCTAAGCTGAAAAGAAATTAAAAGCTATCCATAGAGACTAAAACTGAAGGAAAAACACAAATCCAGAGAGGCAAAAGGAAACTGAGCCTGGGGATACTTGTCCATTTTCTGCGACCAAAAGATTTTACCTGGATACACTGAGTAGAGAAGTCAGAGAATAAGGAGAAGCCAGCCCAAAGTGCTTAATTTGATAGATGGCAGTGTGAGTGGGCTCATTCTTGGCTTCATGCCAAGACCCCAAAGGGAAACTATGTCTCAGCAAAAGTATGAATGAGGGAAGAGTCCTACCCCATAGAACAGGGTACGAGGAAATTTTCTCTCAAATTGGTTTTGGATGAAAAGGAAAAAAATTGCCCAGAAAATTCATAACCACAGGCTTGTCCTCTTTTAGTCCTCATGCCCATTTTTAGTATAAAATTGTCACAGGTTGGTGACTTCCTGGTGCGTAACAAATAAAAATGCAAAGCCTACCTGGAAGAAGGGACATTCAACCCAGGCTTCAAAGAATTCCTTCACACAAATGTCATTAAAATATAAGCTCACAATTAAAAAAAAATGAAATAAAGAAAGAAGAAACAAATTGCTCCATAAAATGAGCAAACCTCACAAATGAAAGGGTATAAGAATGTGTAACATGCTTATTAAAAGATTTGAAAATATATCATGTGACCAGTCAGATCTGAAAAGGAATAAATTAGAATTTATTAATGAAATAATCAAATACAACTTTTAAGAATTATAGTGTTTGAAGTTAAACAGCTCACACAGATATGGCTCAGTTGGGCAAATTGGTAAAACCACTTTGGGAAACTGTTTGGCAGTATTCACTAAAGCTGAATGACACATACTCCATGAAAAAGCAATTTCTCTAGGTATAAACTCAATAAAAATACTCAACATATGTTCAACCAAAGAAATACCCAAGAAAGTTTACAGCAGCACTATTTATAATGGTTATAAATGTGTTTTTACTTCATAAGAATTCATCTAGCTCTACATTTAGGATACGTGTTATTTTCTGTGTGTCTGCCGAAACTGAATAAAAAGTTTACACATAGTCATGTACATACATACACACATCACTCACACACAAAAAGTCCTTCATGTCCAAAGGAAAGGACATCCCTGATAAATCAGAGGATATACTCCCCTTAAATGGATTTATTGCACAAAGTGGAAAAAAAAAAGGTCGACAAATGAAGCCAAAAGCAAACTAGAAACTTTTAAAGAGAAAATGAATCAGGAGTTACATCCAAAGAAATTACAAAGCAGGGTCTGAAGAGACCAAAGGTGGGAGTCCTGAATAAAGAAATTCAAAGATATAGAGGACTAAAAAGGAAAATATAACATACATATGTATGTGTGTGTGTATATATATATACACACATATATATATTCCCATTTATTCCCAAAAGGAGATTATATATTATATATTAATATATATTTATATTTATTCCCAAAAGGAGATAATAGAGATCATGAGAGGCAATATTTGAAGTAAAAGACTACAAGTTTTCCAGAAGTAAAGAAAATAATCCTCAAGGTTGAATCATATAAAGAAACTTACGCCAACATGCATCATAGAAAAATTAGAGCACAGCAAAGATGGAAGGAAGATCCTCAAAGTAAGAACAAAAAAAGCAGAATTTATGCCGGAGAAAACATTTTTTTAGGCTGACAGCAACAACAGAAGCCAGAAGATCACAGAATGATGCATTCAAAAGTTCTGAGAGAAAATAACTATCAATCTAAGAACAGTCTAAGTGGAGAAAGAGTTATAGAGAATGAAAAGTACTTGTAGGTACTTTGTGGTATCTGTAAAGACATGATGTCAAGGTACCATCCTTTCACCACGATCTTCCGCGTAAAATAGCATCGTGTACTCTTCAGTTGTTTATTAAAGTTTATTTTTTTAAAGATCTTACTTATTTATTTGACAGAGATCACCAGTAGGCAGAGAAGCAGGCAGAGAGAGAGGAGGAAGCAGGCTCCCCGATGAGCAGAGAGCCCGATGTGGGGCTCGATCCCAGGACCCTGGGATCATGACCTGAGCCGAAGGCAGATGCTTTAACCACTGAGCCACCCAGGTGCCCTATTTTACTTTTTATTAATTAATTAATTTTACAGAGAGAAAGAGAGTGTGCAAGTGGGAGGGGCAGAGGGAGAGCCTCAGGCTGACTCCCTGCTGATCGTGGAGATTGATTCGGGGCTCGATCCCGCTGCCCTTAGATTGTGACCTGAGCTGAAATCAAGAGATGACTGCTTATCCAACTGAGCCACACAGGTGCCCCTGTTTGTGAGATTTTAAAGGTGTCATTAACAAAATTGCTCTGTTCCTGAAATGTGCTTTTTCACTTACATGGGTCAAAAATGTGAACAGTCTAGACCAAAAACTCAGATTCATTTCTTCAGGTCCCAGCCTAGGCTGAACGTAGAGGAGATGCTCAGGAAGTGCGTAAATAGGGGCATAGATCCATGCCGATGTACTTAGATACATACAAAGATGTTTACACAGATACATACACTTTGTGGACTAATTCTGTCATCTGTCTCTACCCCTTCTTTGGCAGAGGCTGGTACAGTAGAGTCCCAAATACTGATTTTCTGGATTTTTAGCTCCTAGAACTGATTAGTGTTTCTTGGGCTAAGGGAAATGCCTGGCAACAGCTTTATGTGTCGATAATGCAGAGCATTTGTCTCTATGAGCACTCTTTGGGCGCCGCTGTTATGTTACCAGTGAAAGGAGCCGATGAAAGATCCCTGCCAGGGTGGAGGTCAGGGTCTTTCTCTTTCCCTGAGTGAAATGTGACATCAAACGTTGGCCAGTTGTGAGTATCTTTGCCCAAGTCCCAGAACTTATTTATCTTCTCTGGACAGTGACAAAAAAAAAATTGTATGGCACACTTTAAAAAGTGTGTCACCGTTTCCTGAGAGAAATGATCTCCTCTCTAGGATCTGACTGAAAATCATGGGCAACTGAAAGTCTGGTTTATCCCTGTGGACTATTAGTCACCCTATAAAAGTTAATTTAAAACAAATTAATCCATAAATCTCTACATTGTCTGCAAATACTTACCACTATAAAAAACCTAATTTAAACCCTTTCCCCTCTATTCTAAATTAGGGTTGCACTGCATTTTAGAAAATGTCTTCCCGACTCCAAATAAATTACCAGTTATTTCCTTTCTTATTGATGTCAGTGGAAGTTCTCAGGGTAGTATTAGGTCCAGTATCACAATCTCTTAGCACTCAAAGAGAAGAAGAAAGTATGCACATTATTTAAGAAGCCTTAATACATAAACTTCATGCTTTGGAAAAGTTTAATTTTAAATGCAGTTCCTCAGGCCATTCCTCCTGAAAGTCACTTAATAGAGTTTCTTAGTTAACACTTTAGTCCAACTTAGAATGAGGAAGAAAATGAAAGCAGAGAGGTAAGTCTTTGATAGGGACAGAAATTTTACTTTTATCAGGATCATTAATATTGGAGTCTCAAAGAAGAATGAAGGGCAGTCTTCCCTTCATCAAAAGGCTAAAAGTGGCACCTGGAGCCATTAAGTGGCTTAGATTGCTGCAGAAAAGCCTAAATGCAAACTTTAGGAAAGCTGCTCTAAAATATTTGGGGAGCACGGTCAATGGCCAGGTTACAGATAAGGTTTCCTATCCTAAGTAGAGGAGACAGTAACTAAAAACGGTCATTTAAAACACTGATTTTAGGGACGCCTGGGTGGCTCAGTTGGTTAAGCAGCTGCCTTCAGCTCAGGTCATGATCCCAGCGTCCTGGGATCGAGTCCCACATCGGGCTCCTTGCTCGGCAGGGAGCCTGCTTCTCCCTCTGCCTCTGCCTGCCACTCTGTCTGCCTGTGCTCGCTCTCAGCCTCTCTCTCTCTCTGACAAATAAATAAATAAAATCTTAAAAAAAAAAACACACTGATTTTAAAACTGCCATTTTGAGGAGTAGCCTGTCCAAAAGCAGGGGTTGCCACCCCTGGTACTTTGGAATTTTTAGAAATATAATTTTCTGGGGGTGTATCTTGGTGGCTTCAGTCAGTTCAGGTCATGATCTCAGGGTTGTGGGATTGAGCCTTGTGTTGGGCTCTGCACCTGCCTGAGATTCTCTACCCCTCCCTCCCCCTTTATTCCTCCCCCAACTCACATGCTTTCTCTCTCTCAAATAAATAAATAAAATCTTTAAAAATAATTTTTTTTGCACAAAAAACCCTTATTCTTTCTGCTAAATGATTTCTATCCTGCACATTTAAAAAAATGTCTATCTTCTATGTCAGAGGAGGATTTGGGTGGTGATGAAATCAATTAAGTCCAAATGCTCCCCAAGTCTATTGTCTACAGCCAATAGGAATAAACAGGAGAGAATTTAGCATGTTGAGCCATTTCACGGAAAGGTGTTCCGGGGCTGTCATTCCATAATCTAAAAAAAGGCACTTATCAAGCTGCTAATTATCAAGTTCCCCCACACCACTATACTAATGTTAAATGGCACTGTTCCATTAGCTGTAATTATTCCATTTGTAATAAATAAGCATTAACCATTTTCAAATGTACACTCACCAATCATTTTTAAAGGATGAGTTTCATGCATTTAAAATCATATATTTCAAAACAGCCTAGGTGACAAATCTGTGTGAAGGCATAGATTCAAATTAGAAGAGCATTTAAAAAATTAAAATGAAATATATTCATTAGCAGAAATTATTACAGCTTGCAAAAATCTTAAAAAAAAACAATAACAAGAGAGAATACTAAAATAAAGTAAAGAAGAAAAACGTTGGCTATTAATTCTTCAAAAGAACCAGGATTCTTTACTGTGCTCCTGGGCCCCAGGAAGTGATTCACATGAAAATACACTTGGTTTGCTCCTGAAGACCACATACACTTGCCTAACTCCGCAAATGCCTTTCTTCTCTATTCTGAGTAAGTGGGAAGAGGGCAACCACTCACAACTGCAGAGATACAGATGTAGACCAGAGTGAGTGATGGCAGGGTTTGCATGTGGAGGAAACAAGGAGCTGGAATAGGATTAGATCTCTCTCCCCCACAACTGTTACATGGAGAATCTTTTAAGAAGGGCGTGATTTGCCACATTCACCAACACTTATTCACCTTGCTTAAATAAGAACAAAACTCTTAACTAACAGGACTATAAAGAGTCATGGAACCATACAGGTACCAGGTGCCAATTTTTTTAAAAGTACACTATATTAAAATGAAATGTAAAAAACACAACAAAAAATGGGTTAATGACTATGAAGTTACTATAAAAACATCGGCATACCTGGGGCACCTTGGTGGCTCAGTTGGTTAGGTGACTGCCTTTGGCTCAGGTCATGATCCCGAAATCCTGGGGTCAAGCCCCGCACTAGACACCCAGCTCCACGGGGAGTCTGCTTCTCCCTCTGACTTTCTCCCTTCTCATGCTCTCTCTCTCTCCCTCTCTCTCAAATAAATAAATAAAATCTTTAAAAAAAAATTGGCATACCTATGTATAGGTTACAGAAAAGCTAATGTTGGTATAAGGGCCAATCCCCAACATCAACTTTCCAAAGCAAATGAAAAATAAGTTCTTACATTATGAATCAACTTAGAGTCAAAGTTCAGTTTGTTACCAATTCTGTATGGAAGGGAGGTGCCTACATCTTGGTCCAAAATTCTCGAACTTGGTCTACTTGTGGACTATCTAAATGCCTCAGTGCTTAATTTTAAAAATTTATTTATTTATTTATTTATCAAGATTTATTTATTTATTTGAGAGAGAGGGGTGGGGACGGAGGACAGAGAGAAAGTCTCAAGCAGACTCTGCTCTGAGCACAGGTGGGGCTTGCTTCCACAACCCATGAGATCATGACCTGAGCTGAAACCAAGAGCCCATTGCTTAAATGACTTCGCCACCCAGGGCCCCCTGTCTGAATGTTTCAGTGCTTTAAATAAGACAGTAGAAACTATTCTTACATTTCAATTGGTTTTATGAACACAAACTGTACTAGCAGAAAACATGACTTGTTATATTTAAATATATAGATACATATATATGTATATAGGCATATAAATGCCCAATCCATGAAAAAGAATCCACGAACACCGGGATTGATCTATTTGCTACTGTGAAAGAGTGATTGCTTACTGTTGTGTGCTACCCAAGATAGCACGGGCTGGCTATTTAAATTAATTAAAATTAAACACAATTAAAAATTCAGTTCCCCAAGTTGTACTAGCCGTATGTCAAGTGTGAAACAGCTACACATAGCCAGTGGCTATGATTTTGGACAACTGAGACAAAGAACACTTCCATCACTACAGAAAGTTCTATCGGACAGTGCTTTCTAAAAGTACTTCCTTGGGGCGCCTGGGTGGCTCAGTGGGTTAAAGCCTCTGCCTTCGGCTCAGGTCATGATCCCAGGGTCCTGGGATCGAGCCCCACATCGGGCTCTCTGCTCAGCAGGGAACCTGCTTCCCTTCCTCTCTCTGCCTGCCTCTCTGCCTACTTGTGATCTCTCCCTGTCAAATAAATAAAATCTTAAAAAAAATAATAGATAAAAGTACTTCCTAGGGGCACCTGGGTGGCTCAGTGGATTAAGTGTCTGACTCTTGATTGTGGCTCAGGTCCTGATCTCAGGGTCTTGAGATCAAGCCCCGCATGGAGCCTGCTTAAAATGCTTTCTCCCTCTCCCTCTGCTCCTCCCCCACCTTTAAACAATAAATAAATCAAAGTACTTTCTACCAGTCAGCCAGGAGAAGGATAGACCCTGACAGTTTATAGTTTTCTAGTTAACCTCTTTTGTTTAGGTTTTCCACAACCAATATGCTTTTCAAGCTTAGTGTCAATACGTGCTCTGAAGTCAAAGTATATTAATTCCTGAGAAATTAAATCAAAACTTCGAATCTGAAGGTAAGGGGTTTGGGGAGCCGTATGCCCATTGGCTGTAGACACTGGGAAGAACTATGATTTTGTGATGACAAGAAACAGAACTGTATAGGTTTAACCTTAGACAGTTTTAGCTCCACTCGCCTGGGATGTCTGCTCATTGTGCTGCTGCCCTCACCTCGATGGAAATATTTTCTTATCTTTGCCCATAAGGGTAAGAGCTGACAGGGTACAAACACAGGGCAATCAGATCATTTTGTTTCAAGTACTCTCATCAAATGTCATTGTCACTTCAAAGTTTGGGTGGTTTAAAATTCCCTCCTGCGCAATAAACAACAGTTTTTTTCTTTGTTCACTTAAAGTACTTTGCAACATTTAAGTACCCTGAGACAGTACTAAGCCTCAGAACAGAATTCTTAACAGGAGCTGTCGACCTGTTTTCTTCCCAGTGTTGTACCCAAATCATGACTGATGCTTGAGAAGGGGCCCCCCCTTATATAATATATAAAATTACATATTAACACATATAATGCATTTATATATTGCACCATATAATCTCTCGATAGCTCCGTATATCTGTATCTCATATATTTCAAAATTATACCTCAAGAAATTTGTTTCCTTCCAAATTTTTTTTTTATCTGAACCTACAGTGAGGAAGAGAATTGGCAGAGAATTGACTCTTCATGTCTATGGACGTTATACAGCAAGGAACCCACAGTGACTTTGCTCTGTGATCTGCTCTGCACTGGGAGGAACTTGGAATACATTAGCCAGCAACCATTACCACGGAGAACTGTCCTTGGCTGGTCTGCTCTAGGTGTCCTTCTGTGGACCAAGTTGTCCTGGTACCATGGGGCCCTTCAGTCTGTCCTGCAAAGCCCTCTTCTCAAGGCCATCATTAGAAGGTTCCGCCCCATTTATACACTTGCCTAAGGTAAGTTGTTTATATTCTGAATATTTAATCAACTGATTTCTTCAAAAGGCTTTATTTCCTTATGTTAAAAAAAAATCTGCCTTTATTGATGGTTGTAGCTCTCTTCTTTCTTAAAACATGATTTCAATTACTCGCACTCAATTAAATTGGAATGCCTAGAGGGAAAGGCTAGGAAAAAGCATTTTGGAAAATTTGCTTAGGCAATTCTAAGACACCTTCATAGGTGAGAAAATGCTCAGTGTGATTCATTTAACTGCCCAGGCTATGGGTGCACATCCTGGTGTTGTCACTTAATCAGGATGTGATTTGGGCTCAGATACTCCTAACCTTCTTGTACCTCATGGTCCTCATCCATAAAATGGGAACAACAGACTCATGCAATCATCAAGAGACTTAAATGAATTAAAACTTGTGTTCTCTTTATGGGAACCTAATTTCTTCTCACCCGCTGTGTTGAGTGTAATGTGAAGGTACTTTCCAAACTTACTTTGGGGGAAGAGGCACGTTCCTCCTTGGGGTTCAACACTGAAGTGGGGTCCTTACTGTGGAATGCCATTATCATTGAGGCACCAACTACATTTCCCGAGCTACTTACATATATGAGAACAGAGGTCACATTAGATTGTTTGGGGGCCTATAATATCCCTTGCGAACAGAAGATATTCAGTGAATAGTTAAAGTATTGTAATTGAGAGAAACAGGCAGGTTTTAGATTCCAAACAGCAGATGATCTGAAGTTCTTTATTTTTTTTTAATTGGATATTGTTTTCACCTTCTGATGAAGATATGATTCAAAGATTCGGGTTTTATGGTGGATTGCTCAAGTCCAAACCATCTCATAAAAATGACCAAGAGGGGGAAATACTCAGGGCTTTTTGTTTTTCATAAAGAGTCCACATGTGTTTTTCCAATATTTGAAGCATTTATAAAGCAAAAATCTGAGTGCTCTGGCAGAGCCACAGACTTTTGCAAGACAAGCTTGACAGATCAGTTTGATTCCTGACAACGTGGGATGGGGGGCTTGGGGGGCTCAGGGAGGGGTCGGCTCATTTTTAGCACAGTTATGTGTAGTTCTCCAGGTGAAAAATCACAATTACCCCAAACACCTTGTCCTGCTTCCTACAGCAGGTCCAGCTACAATCTAGCTACATGACCATGAGGTTTGGCAGTTAAGAGGTAACACTGGTTGAGGGTTGGTTTGGGGAACCATGAGATAAAGAAGAGACTGTATTTCATAAAGCCTCCAGGATCAAATTCTGGGACAACCAAAAGTGAAAGAAAAAAAATCTTCACAAATTCTAGAAATAAAATGGCCTTGACTAATTTTCCAAATAGACTCAAATGGGATGACCCTTAGAAAACTATGAGAAGCACAAGATGTGTCTTCTTGACTTCTCACCTTTCTTTGCCCCTTCCCCCACCTCTCACAGACACACTCCTCCTGCTGCCAGGAGCCCCCTGAATTCTTGTCAATCATTCGTGATGGCTGAGTGACTGGCATTCTCTGAATGAAACTCATTCACACTCAAGTGTTACCTGGAGCTCTCATTTGCATTTAAACCTTTTTCTGTGGAGTTGCCAGCTGCCCCCCCACCCCCAACCTGCAAAGATTTTCAAGCGAAACACCAGAGAGATCGGATCCTGGGGCTAAGGGTCATATTAAACTACAACCATTTTCTCAGTTCTGAAAGAAAAGCTCAGAATACCTTTTATGTTTCCTTTGAGGAAAGCAGGAGGAGTGGAAAGATAGAAGGATTCAAGAATGGAGAAAAAAAAGGTAGGTAGGAAAGATGGAAAGAATGAGCAGAAGGAAGGAAAGGAGGAAGATGATTTGGATTTTAATATTCCGGAGTCAAAGATTTCCTGCTTGATGTCCCTTTAATGGTGGTCTTGAGGATTATAGACGGGGTGGGGGATGGACCTCCCGGCAATCATTTCTTCTAGAGCCTGAAGCCTATTTGCCTTGTTTCTCAATACAAGTGACTGGGGAGCTGGTAACTCCCCAGATTCCAGATTAACACAATGAACCTCACTCCATTCCTCTGTCCCAAGACATGGAGATACACACATTTTTGTCCTGCAATATTTTTGGTAGGTTTCCCCCAGTCTTCTATATTTGAATGATTTAAGATAATCCTGGGTATGATTTTCTTGTTCCAGACTCTGTTTCCAACAAAATAAGCATTTGACTCTCTTCACAGCAACATGGGTGTCATCACAGAGCATGTTCTCAACAATCCATTCTCAGCTCGGCCACTCAGTTGAGCAAGGGACAGGGACCTAGCTTAAGACCAAGCAAGACCAGACTGAAATCCCACATGGAAAGGTGGGATCTCACAAAGCCCTCTCTGATATTGGGTTATTAGTAGTCTCACTGGCCTTGTGTGTTCAGGAGGAAAGACTGATTAGCAAGGTCTGCTTTGAGCCTGGGGAGATTACAGGACACTTACTTACTTCTCCTTGTCTAAGCTTTGCAATCAGTGTTGACCATCCATCAGTGCCCAGACACGGTATGTGTCTCTCTCTCTTCCTCTCGCTTTGTTAAATCTTATTGACTATTGTTAGCTAGATGGTCTGCATTAACAGACATGATGTGTGCATGCTCTCAGCAGGGCATCCCAAGATGTCCTGTTTCTAGAGACAACTGATTTTATAAATTTTACCTAGACTTCAGATAGGTGAAAGCGGCATGGGTAACTGTAAAATATCCCACACTTTTGCTAATGGTTCACATCAACAGGATACTGATGATGATGATGATGGCGGCTGAATACTTATCTTTCACCAACAGACTCACAAAGCCAGTCAGCTAAGACTGGCGGAGGGAAGCAGATTGCCATCTCCCACCTCTCTCGCACTCCAGCATGAACTGGCAGGTGGAATGACTGGCACTGTTGAAATTCATTCCCCGACGCCTTTTTGAGGCGTTGTTGTTGCCAGTCGCGTAAAGTAGAAGTCACTGAGTTAGATGTTCTTGCTGTACGTATGTGTAGTGTTTTCCCAGCCGCCCTCGTACCTGGAGACCAACACTGGCAGCTTCTTATGATAGACAAGAATGAGGACGTCAGTGAGCACATGCTAGTGATCTTCAGTGCCCCAGCACCTCCCCAGACTGGAATGGTCTTCGTAATAATGAACTTGGCTAATTAAGAAGGGGAGCTATCCACTTGCGGAAGGGAATGTCTCAGATGACATAGAAGTTGAAACACAGGCTTTGTTTGATATGAAGTAGAATCTCAACCCTACGACTTAGTAATTCTAGCACTCAGTGGCTATTTAACCTCTCTGGGTTTTTTCTTCATCTGTAAAATGGGTATAATGGCACCTACTTCATAGGCAGTACAAGGGTATACTGTGCAGTAGATATAAAGCTTTTTTTTTTTTTTTTTGCATCTGGACTCCAGAATTAAGTGCATCCTGGTCACTTTAATTAGAGAAGCTGCTTTGGTCTAAGACTAAAATTGAGCTTGTGGGAACTGTCATATCTGGGAAGGAGCATAATCATCAAAAGGGAGCCTCTATGATGGACTCCAGCCAATTTCTGCCAAGGAGGACTCTATCCCAATATTTCTAGATTTCCTAATTTTTCAAAGGATTCAAAAAGCACACTTTTTTTTCCTCGAAATTTCCCCAAAATCCATACTGTACAAACCTTGCCATGTCAACGAGACAGGTCAACCTGTCCTAGAATAGGATCTGACCCTCGCTCCTCCTCAAGCCCTGTCAAATCATAAACAGTCAACACACAATGACCATGAGTATTATTAGCTTTGCCACTAGCAGTAGAACAACCCCAGTTGGAAATCTTGTAACATTTGTATGACAATTGTCTGGTCCTATAATAGAGTTGATGTTGGAATCCTTAACATTTAACTGATGGCCTGAGGTTCTGTATGTTTTCAGAGCTCATTATGAATTTATCAGGTAGCGACCGCATAAGCAAGGTCTGTCTTAGCTAAACCCAAACAGATGCAGCCAGGCCTGCCTGGAAATTCAGTATCATCCTCCGAACATAACAACAAACCACAACGCATATGCCGGTGTACAGAGAATGCATTCTACTTGGAAAGCAGGAGGAAAAAAAACCCAAGAAGTGCCTGTTTCTATGTATAAAGCATACCCTATAAGTGCTAGTGCAGTTTTACATTATAATAGCACATAAGCAAAGTGCTTATGATATATTTATAAACTTCCACATAGGGATCTGGGGGGGGAAAGAAACTGTTGTGTTGGCTCACATTGTTAAGTGCTCAGAGGTACAATTTGAATGGATTCTGTCGGAGTTCTTCCCTTCTTGAGAAGTAGTTCACAAGGTCAAAGGGACTCATTCTCTCTGAGCCTTGCCTGTTCAATGGGAATAAATACCAGATTCAAGCTCAGAGAGTGACTCCAAAGAATCAAGACCATGTACACGTGCAGAGTATGATGTCCAGGACACAGTAAATACTCAGAGTGTTAGCTATTCAGGTGAAAGGTCTGAGATCAGACCAGTGAAATCAGTATATCAGACAACTTGGCTTTTTGAATGGGCTAATATTTTTATTATGATATCTGTCTGAGGGCAAATTACAAAAATAAAGACTTCTGACACGTTCTCATATTAACATCTCCAAGGTAGCATTTTTAAAATGCCTTTATCCAGGCCGAATGGCTGGGGAAGACTATTCTAATGCAACATTTGAGTGTTATGAACAGGGAGCTTTTGCCTTGTAAACTCATGGGGAGAAATCTCATCCCTTGATCTTCAAAGTGTGACAAAGAGCTATTGATTGAAAGCATATTGTCATTTAAATTACAATTAGGGATGGGTGAAAGGTGGTTATTCAACAGTTCAAACCTTTCTTTTAATACTGTCAAGGACGACTTAACCTTCACCCAAACACACTTCTAAAACTTGTGAGTTTCAATATGTCTAAAATCAATGTGCTTTTCTTAAAGTAAGAGAATCATGTCATTACTCTCGTGTTGAACTCGGTAGTTTTGAATCGTGGTGGTGAAAATCTTTCAGAAGGCTTTGCCCTCAGTCACAAAACAATTGTGTCTCCACACAAATTTGCACCTTACTATGAAATTAAATCATTCAGCGCATTTTTCCTAGAGTAGCTAGTTATACAAGTATATGCATTTTCAAAAATCAAGTGCTATGTGGGTGATGTATGTTTTAATTTAGAGTATTTTAAATAGGAAACCATCCTTTTGAAGGCACAAATTGCTGTGAACTTCATGTCTTTTATTACTGGCAAAATAATGTTCAATTCTAAAGGCATTAGGCAGTACGTATCTTAAACGAGACAATGGACAGAATGGAATCTGTGTATGTGTGTGTCTGGTTATTTATGCTTTATTACCAACTCTCTTGCATTCTGCCATATGAATATACTTCACAAATAATTTGCTTTGATGTTGCAAACACACACACACACACGTGCGCGCACACACACACACCCCCCACGCTAACATGTTATGCCTGCATTGGCAAAGTGCTGGACTCAATCTCACAATCTTGCTCTGGCCAAGCTCCCTGCAGCTTTTCACAGGCATGCAGACAGCACCAAGGCTGCAGCTTAGATCTCCTATATTGAAGTATGGTTAGCATTTATTTTGTCAAAGCCTCTCTCCTCTCTCCTCTCCTCTCTATTTCTATAATGCATGCACACCTGTCTGCTTTTCTCCCGAATGGCAGGTGTTTACTGGGATGACATATTATGCCAGAGGTGCTCTTGGCAGCCTCTGGTCCTCAGGGCAACCATTGTTCTGGCAGCAGGAAGTCAGTGAGCAGTGCAAGGTCATCATCCAGCCCCACGGTCCTCCGCCCCCTTCTCTTGTATGGGGCATGAGCTCCAAGGTACCCTTCACTTGCTGACACAGGAGGTCATGGGAGACAGTCTCCAGCTCAGGTAGATACTAGGTAAGTGATAGCACTGACACGGTGCTTGGCGGTACCCATCGGTGGATGGGAAACCTACTAGAACAATTCTGAGTGAGCCTTCAATTCTTGATACCATTAGATTTTTTTTTTTCTTCCTCACATGGCAGGGAAACCTATTCAAAGTGTACTTTTCTATATAGCAATGGTTTGTCAAGGCGCCTGCTAAGCAAATGGGAACATCCAATTTTACATTTTATTTGAAAACTCCAAGAAGAAAAATCACATTGAATGGGATCTTCACATTATATGACTGGGTAGAAAGCAAGGAAAAAAAATCAAGCTTTATGTTGCTCAGATAGCAACTTCTCTACTCTTAGAAAATTTACAGGGACTTGTAACCTTGAAAAATAAGAAGGGAGTATTGCTTACCGATATGAACAGGTACTTTATGTTACCAAAACTTTAAGGATTTCTACTTACCTACTGTAGGAAAAATTAATTATGGGCCTCACTATGACCAACTCATATTTACTAATAAATTCAATTTGAATGGCAAAGTAGAGACTTAAAGGCAGGATAATTTTTAGTGTAATTCACACAAATATAATATCTAAATGTTTAGAAAATGAACACTTAGGAATCCAAGATATCGTGGGGGAAGCAAGATGTTTTACTGCCGCCTTGTGGACAATTTTAAAAAGAACTGAATACTTACTCAAACCAGGGGTTAATTTGTGAATCTTGGTCAGTAACAGAACCAGACATAAATGGGCATAAGATCGAAGTGGGATGGAAATAAATATTAATTAAACTTCGTGAGAATAACATTTCCTCTTTTTTTTAAACCTAGGGAGGTCCACAGTCTTCAAGCAATTATGTTACTATATTTAAAAAAAAGTCCCGAATCCACAAACAGATGAGGAGAACCCAGGATAGAATTAAATACCGGCAATTGAGTTTAATCAGAAGACCACTGACCTGCTTTTCTTCTTAATCAGAGGAGTTCCGCAGACACCGGAAGGGGTGTTCCCACTGTATTTCAAGAAAATTTAGAAAATCTCAGTTAGTTGCCATAATATTAAAGGCAGCACCAGAAAAGCAGTGATAAGAAAAACTGGACATATTCTAGGGCTCCATCCAGGGTTTTAGCTTAGAATGTTTATTTAAACATAACGAGTTTATAAACTTGTTTTCTAGGGAGATTTCCAGTACCTTCTGATTTGGGCTAGATTACAAAAGGCCAGCTTGATTTCCCGTGAAGAGAGTCTTCTGTAAAACACCTTCTTCTTGAGTTTTGGCATGAAAATCAAATTTTCACTGGGTATATTTCTAATGACCAAAAAATGTTCAGGTAGATGCTTAATTTAAGTCTAGCTGCCAATATCACAGAAGTACATTCCTGGAACTTGTAGGATTCCAGCACCACATAAATCCTTGCTGCTAAAACACCAACACATACACTGTAATGTCCACTATCCCATTGTTCATCCGTTGGGTAAATATTAGAAATGCTAACTAATTCATTAAGGAACAAGTTTCCTTTATACTTTTGAGGAGTAAATCTAATTTAAAATGGAAAGAACAAATGAATAGATCTTTTTAAAAAATTAGAGCATATCCACTTATAAAATAAATGCTGTAAAATTTAGAAAATGATTTTCAGTGATTTTGTACCCAATACTGAATCAGCACACTCTTTTCACTGGGGAGAGCAGAGGAGAACTACCTCTAGTGAAACAGTCTAAAAATCAGAGAACAGAGTAATTTAAATTTTGCTCAATAATCTAAAATTTAAACTATTCATTTCTTTTTACTCAACCACTTTAATTTGAGTGAGACGTAGGTACAAGGAAATTATTGAAATTAAATCAGCATAAACTCATATTCCATATCAAATAACAGTCAGTATTCCAAAAGCTACAAAGCAGGGTGTAGAAAACATTTCTGATATTTTTTTTTCTTGGCCATGAGCATGACAAACGTTAAGTAAGTATCTTTTTTCAGAATATCTATCCCATATTTGTTGTGAAGAAAGTTTAAAGATGACTGATAAGTATACCGATCCCTATTGTGAAAATAAGGGCTCAGTTAGCATATTAATCATTTATTTCTCAATGCTACTGAGAGTTCCTTATATGCTATGCACTTTGTTTTTATTCTCATTACAACCTAGACATGGGCTTGATGATCACCATCTCCCTTTTTACAGATGAAGGCTCAGAAAGGTTAAGTAACTGAGCTGTGGTCACACAGCATTTCAGTGGTTATTCTGGTAGCATCATTGGCTTTGTGTGGCTCTCTACCTTCTTGACATATCTTTGGGCAACTAACAGCACTTATTCTTTTAGTATTTGGCAATCCTCTGAGCTGTATTCAGGCTCTTGACCAAACACCCTTCATGAACGTTCACACAATTATTGAATAAATGCTCAAACTATTTATTACTTACTTGTCAATTCACTTAAGTAACTATTTAATGCTTTTTCTATGTTGGACACTGTACTAGGAAACAGGGCACATTAATGCCATGTCCAGAATGGTAACTGCACTTTTGGAGCTTATGGTTTAGACAATGAGTAAGTTTCAGAAATATAAAAATGAGTAAGACCTGGTTTGTCATGATATGGGGTGGGGGGACAACACTAGCTTTGGAATCGTGAAGTTCAAGTGGCTCTGTTATCTTCTATTTCTGAGAAAGTTAGAAGTTACTTGTCTTTTGCTCTTAGTTTCTTCTTGCATGCACACAGCTTTATTCAGAAGCTTAGCACAGAGCTTGTGTTGTTCCTGCCCCTAAAGGTGGGTGCTCCGTGCTTAGTGATATTACAACAGGTCAGGGGGACAAAGGGCCATGGAAACAATTCAGTGAGCATGTAAAAGGTATTACTCTAATGGTATTAACAAGGTTCTCTGGTAACCCAGGAGAAGGGTGATGAGAATGTCACATCAGAAGTGTAGAAAGACAGGGGCGCCTGGGTGGCTCAGTGGGTTAAAGCCGCTGCCTTCGGCTCGGGTCATGATCCCAGGGTTGTGGGATCGAGCCCCATATCAGGCTCTCCGCTCTGCGGACAGCCTGCTTCCTCCTCTCTTTCTCTGCCTCTCTGCCTACTTGTGATCTCTGTCTGTCAAATAAATAAATAAAATCTTAAAAAAAAAAAAAGAATCTTAAAAAAAAAAAGAAGAAGTGTAGAAAGACAGAGATGGGTGAGTATTCTTATGGGACCCAAAAGTAAGGGATATGCAGGATTCGGAAAAAATGGCAGTCAGTTCTCAAAAGTCATATATTCCACAGTTTAAAGGTAGTATTGTGTAAATAATTCTCTAACAAATGTTTCATGTATCACTTAGGAATCTTTGCATGCTTAAGTAAATAAACTCAGATAAGATTAAATAAATAAGGGAAAAAATTCTTTTTTTTTTTTTTTTTGTTCAAGTAACTGGAAATTCAAAAGTAACACTAGCTTCAGGTGCAGTTTGATCCAGATGTCATCATTCCCAGCTATTCTGTCTGCTCTCCTGTCTCCTGCATGGTGACACCATCTTCAGGTGAGATTCTACTCTTGGTAGCAACAGTGTCTGCAAACAGTGAAGTCAGGTCTCTTGGGCCCAGTAGGGTCACATGCTCATCCTTTTACCAAATTCTCTGCCCTAGCAGAGAGATATTCTGACTGGCATAAGCACTCCCGCAGACCAGGAATACTTTCACCCAAACCAGGTGGCTGTGAGTGAGAGAGGTAAAAACATGGGAGCTGTTAGCCCAAAGCAGAAATACAACCAACCCAAATCTAATACCCTCCCCTTGTATGATGGAGTCTCAGTAGGAGTTAATCCCTGGAAGGGCTGGCATCCAACTCTCTTTAAACTGAACAAAACCAAGAAGAAATGGAGTATGTATATTACCCTATTTTTACACAAGAAGTATATCATTGACACATGTTTGAGATACAGCAATGAATGATACAGCTAAAAAGAATTCCAAAAAAATTTATTCTCCAATTCATCAAGTATATCCACAAAAGAAGGACTTAACTCTGAATCAAGTACATTTCAAGGCTAATTCTGAAACACATACTCCTAGAATTCCTTTTTAGTTCATATTTTTTTAGAGTCCATTTTTTTTATGCAAACACAGGCCAGAATGAGTTTAAATAGGATGGTAACAAGAAAATTTAAATAAAACGTTTATTGTATTTTTCCTTTGTGTTTCCCAAAATGTTTCCCTTGCGTAAGCTTCTAATATCTATAACTGTAGATGTGTCATCATTACTTAGCTGGAATGTTTGCGTTATTAGAACCACATTAGGCAGTAAGCAAAAACACATGCCCGGGAGTCTAGTTATGAGATTTGTGCATGTTTTCTTTGAGTTGAAACAAAAGAATAATGACCAGCAGCATTCAGCAACTTAGCCTTGTCTCTATCCTATTAAGATCATATTCCCAGGAGAGGGCTCTGGTTTTAAAAGCTATTTGAAAATGTATAGCGACTTTTTTTACTGTGATTTTTTCACAAAGCAGTTGCAGAATAGAACAAGGAACGTCAGGACTTGAGGAGGTTCTTTTTCCCCCTCTGAAATTAGTGAATGACCAGAATGTTGAGGATTTGTGTTTTTCATTTAGTAATGTAGGGAGATTTTTTCTCCATTTGCTGCTTTTAACTTACGGAGAAGGGTCTTTGGAACGTTCAGATTGATGATGTACCTTGATTAGTTGGGATTACAGTAATGGCTGGAAGTCATGCCATGTTTTATTTTTATCCCTAACAGAGTAACACGTATGTTATCTTATCCGAAGTCCATAAATTAAGTCTAGGAAAAATAACTTCGTGATGTCTCTGTATTTAGTGATGTTTCAAAATATCTTACGAGATGGTGTCCCTACATTCTGACACTTGAGTTGAGACCCTCATTCACTTACCGAATGTTTCTAGAGTCCTAATGTGTGCCAGGCACTGTTTGAGGCCCCGCAGATGTGGAAATCAACACACTGTCTAACCCTCACAGCAAGAATGTCAGGAGAAGGTCAAAGAATAATTATAGATTTGAAGCACATTGTAAAGAGAAAGAATAATTCACAAAGAGATTGTGGGAACATATGAAAGGCAGATCTGACCTAGGCTGGTGAGGCCAATGGTCAGACACCATATCTCTAAGGAAGTAGCTTGTAAGTTGAGATCACACAGCTGAATAAGGGTTAACTGGGTTTTGAGTCTCTCACTTGAGAGAAAGCAGGATTCAAGGCAAAGAGCACATGCAAGTATGTTCATGGCAGCAATGACCCTAGAGGGGTATAACACATGCCAGAGGGCCTCAGAATGAAGGCCAAATGTTGGTACTTCATGTTATAGGCAATGGGAAGCCACTGCTGGATTTTAATGTGGGGTGACATGACCAGATCTGAATTTTCCATGATCACTCAGGCTGCTGTATACAGAATGGCTTTCAACACGTGCATAAATTATAAGCGAAATGTTTTCATTCTTGTCATAAAACTCTATTTCTTTGTCCTTTTTTGCTTCAATATGGCCACAAGGACTCCTGGCTTAACGCCTTTGATAACCAGATCAACAACAAGCAGATTCACTCTGACAGGTGATTTCACCCAGCTTTTTTTGTGGAATTGTACAGTTTTTGGCTTTCTGTGTTTTTTTTTTTTTTTTTTTTTTTTTTTTTTTTTTTTTTTCATTTTGTTTTGTTTTTTTTTGTTCCACTGGCTAAGTAGTCTGGTATGGCCAGATTTAGCAATCCGCTAAATTGTGGAAGTTCTTTTGGAGCTAGCCAAACTAGCTGCCGGTCCCTCGGCAGCCTTTAAAATGAGTGCTACTAAATTACCTTCTTTTCATTACATATCCCCATCCCAGATCATAACACCATAGGAGTTGAGTCATAGAACACAGACAGATTTCCTAGCTGTAACTTTCAAGCATATGCTACCCTATATATGCAACTATCAGGGATCTTTCATGTCCTAGCCTGAGACACAAGGATTTATGTCCCAAAAGAATAGAACCGTTCCTCTTATTTCAACAGCTCTGTTCCTTGAGTCATTAACAGAAAATCAAACACTTGGGGCCTGATTATACAGGACAAATAAAACTTGCCGTTTTCTGGTGAACAGCTTTACACGACATAATGCCCTCTTTGCTCTGGCTGCTAGGCATCACGAGGCCAGATTCAGGCCCATCTCTGCTCTTGTGAATGACATTTACTAGGCATTCCATAGCCTAATATACCTAGAATTAACTTGCGTTAAATTTTCATCTTTCATCTTTTTGCCCAAATTTTCTCTTTATTTGCTTCTAATGGGCATACTCCTAGAAGTCACCTCAAGTCATTCTTCTCCGACCAGGTGGAGGTATAAATAAACTGTTTGCTGTCTTAGATTCTCCCAATGATAACTCCCTGTCAGCAGGCCCTCTCATCGAAGTATTAAAGTATGTGTCCAATGATACGTCAAAATCACATTTCCTACTTTGCAGTAGCTGGGGATTGAAGGCAGTCACGGCAACCCAAACAGACCGTTTGCAGTAACTGCCTCCCCACCCCCACCCCCAAATTTGGCTGGTGTGGAGTCAACAAGACAGCAAATGAGAGAATCTGGCCCAGCCCTCTTGATAATTGATCTATATGGGCTATGCATCTGATCAGCTCTAAGGACAGCGAGGTCAGATGGAAAGCAAGGACCTTAGTGAACTACGGTAGGGAACACTTCCCTGCTGGGGCCACCCCTTCTGTGAGTGTAAACAGGACTTCAAAGGCAAGGGAAAGGCCAACCAGACCAAGCCTGAGTCATGACCCCTCGCAGCCCACCCCCTTTCCCTGCTATCTGTACAAATCTTATGTGTCCACCAGTGTTTTTAATGAAAAAGAAATGTTTTTGTCCTGCGGTCATTACAACCACTGGAGAGAAAGAGACACCCTCCATTTTAAACTTTTTCTTCCATAATCAACAGGTCTTTTAAAGAGACAATATTCGATTCGTTTTTCTTTCTCTCTTAAGCATGAAACGTGTTGGTAGTTGACATGGGTTTACGTGATCCCAGGATAGGGATAGTCAGGGTGTCGGCAATGCCCCCAACCTAATGCCATTAAGCGTTCAACAATGACTTTAAAAATAAGTAGTTTTGGGAAGTTATGTCTTTGAAGTTTCATTAATTAGTCATATCATTGGAAATGTATGGCCAAAGTAAATTACAGTGTTTAAAATATCTACTCTTTCAATGTGAAAAATGAAAGGATCCTGCTACCTTGTCTTTATACTAATGAAGATATTATTAATTGGTTTAGCAAAAACATAGATCTAACCATAATGTGCAACAGTTATTAAAGATAATTAACTACAGATCATTGGTTTGAAACATCTAGTCCAAAATGATTTCTGAAGGGCACATTATTCTACGAGATAAAATAATTAAATTTCTAACTGCTGCACGAGACAACTGTGGCATATCAGCCGTTTTAATTTCTTTTGTTCTATTCTCAGGGTACTCTTACTGTTTTAGGTTTTGAAAAAGCGACCTGTGTTTCACAGTGAGTTCGCTGTTCAGCATGTTTTGCCGAAATCTTTCATGTCTATGGGAAAATTATGATTGAAAGAAAAGGATTACAATGACACTAGACCTAATAAAAAGCCCACATAAATTCAGCCTCTTTTTACAGGAGAGGGGAGCGTGGTAAATCAAACAAATAGAAAACTAAACAAGTTACTTTAATGAAATACCTTTCACACGTGTCTCTCACAGAATCTATTCTAAAAAAAGGTCTAAAAAACGGAAAACCTCATATGTGCAAAATAAATAAAGGACAATATAAGGATGAGCGAATGCCAGGTACTCTTGGATTAATGAATAATATAATTATGAACATATGCATAAAATAAAATTAAACAACTACAGTAAAAACAATTGAGGCACTAGAATAAAAGGTTGTTTATTAAAAGCTGTAAGAGGAGAGGGAAAAAAATTCTGACCATATTTCTAAAAATTGTTTTACTTGGGGATTTACTATTTGAAAATCAGTTAAATTAAAGGGGAAAATGAAGACTCAGATACCAGTAGGAGTTGTAGGAGTCCTAAACAAAATTATGACCCTGATATTTAACAAAGCTCCCACGTTAGGACGCTCATTGGTGATCATGTCTAAAATGAGGCCTGAAAGTACCAATTAGCCCCCATGTCAGATATTCAAATTTTTGAATATTTATTGCATTATCTTGTGACCAGGAACTCACTTTGTATAAAAACCAACAGTGAAAAGTAATAATGATGTGCTTTCTTTTTGAAAGCAATTCAGATTTATATTAAGTCTTAATTCATAAAGCCTGCCTTAATTTGTGGGAGGCCTTGAAAGGGTAATGTGTTTGGAGTCCCAGCTCAAGGCTTAGGTGTAAGTTAGTATTTTTAGAAATATTATTAATATCTTTAATCCAGCAAGTGTACACTTGGTAAAACAGGATTAAAAAACAAAAATAAAAGCATTTCTTGCTAGGACTGAAGTAAGGAGACATGACTGATGAGAAAATTTCGAACTTATGAGGTTTATACTGATGCTGATTCCAGATACTTGGAAAGAACACAACCAAAATATTTAATGCATGCCTTTTTTGGTTCCACACACACACACACAAAGGAGAAATTCCTAAAAAAAGTAAAACAGGAAGGGAAAAAGAGGTTTTGAGAGTATGAGTGAGGAAAGGCATTACAACCTCCTTACCATAAATGACTGCATTTGGAGATTTGTACTTGGTGCCCACCACCCCATAAAAAGAAAGAAAAAAATGTTATGGCCAAAGGTTTGTGAATACAGCGTGCTATATGCCCTTTCTATAGATATGAAGCTCTTGAAGGCCAAATCAAAGGTTCTGAAAAGTCCTGTAATCACACTGTGATTACTTCACTTAAACCTAGATGTCAGATGTTGATTTTTCGGGAACACTGATTTCCCGGGAATCAGTACTCCGTGTAACATGTGGGGAGACTCTCCTCTAAGATACCTTGCGAAGGTGAGTTTGGCTAGATTTCAGGGCCCCGAAAGTCCCTTTTTGTAGTCCTCTTGTGTCAAAGTCTGTCGTCTTCAGCTACCTTCGCTGCTCTACTTCTTACTGAAACAATTTTTAAGGCTTTTGTGAGATATTTGCAACTTCCTCAGAATATGGGCTTTCTTTTGGAATATTTACTTTTTAATGTATTATTCTCATTATAGAATAAAAGACTTTAAAGATCAAAGGCTATCTGGCATTGTAGATCTGGGGGCTGTGGGCAAAGAGGGTTTTAAGTCCCCCCCCCGCCAAGAGTGTAATGCACAAGTAACTTCTTACACAGACGAGGAGGCAGAAGGTTGTGTGAATAATGGGCTTGGCCAAGGACATGTAGCCACTAACATCCAAAGCTGAGGTTGGAACCTGTGTCCTCCTATTCTCAAATTCAGGGCCATGTTCACTAATGGTTTTGGACACACCCGTCTAGAGGGAAGTATCCTAAACATGACTGGAAGTGCCAGACTTATACTCTCCAAGCTGCATTTGCCAGAGGGATATACTTGTTGTTTTCTTTTCCTGCTCCGTGTTTAATTTAAGCAATAGAGAATTAGTCAGCAACAATTAAAATTCAGGAGAGTTCATACAAAAATCTAGATTCTGTCTTCCTCTGAACAAGTAGAGGACCTTGTAATACCAGACCCCCTGGATAGAGCTGTCATGGTCATCCAGTTTAGAAAGGGAATTCCCTTCTCTTGAGCCATAGTCCCCATCACTCCTTAACGCCCTCCTTCAACCTTAAGTGAGCGTTGGTTGCCATTTATTGCCTTACTCACATTGCTGATTGATTCATGTCTGGTTTGATTCACTCCTTTGGATTTCCTACTTGTATTGTGGGGGTTCTTCTCTTTTCGGTTCCTGGTCTTAAGAGCCTTCTATACCTGACCCACTACAACTCTTTTCTCTCTGAACACCCTCTCCTTTTCCCTACTGAGGGCCGTAATTGAAGGTGATCACTGAAGGTTGCCTTCAGATGAATAACTGAAACCTGACTGCGCTCAACATTCCAAGGGCAATTTAGAGTTCACCCACTGCTTCGGGCAACCCCGACGAAAACAATTGGCTCCTCCAAATCCAACCACACCAGCTTGCCTATCTCTGCCACCAACACTGTAGCGGACGTGTGTCCCTCACACTGCATGGGGTTGGAAAGCGAGGCTATTTTTAACCACTGCCTCTATAACAATTCAGTCAGAAGACCATCTTCCCCCTTATATCGGAGACCATAGGCATCTTCTCATAGGAAAGACATTCCAAATAATTAGAACAATAGCTCAGTGATTCATGACACTGAAGAAATGCAGATTTTTGTTCCCCTTCACTGGATGTCACTTTGCCCAGCCTAAGTAAGCCATGTATGCTTTCAACCGTAATGGCAGAGCTTTCCGTGGGTCATATATTCATTCATGTTTGAGGATGCACCGGCAAGAGACAAATTTTTATCAAGAAAGACCGCTTGCTTCTAGTCGGTTTTTGAACATCAGAAGACTGAGTGGTCACCGTGGGCATCACGACGAGGCCCATAATCGCAGCCTGAGCTCTGAAGCCCGGAGTCGGACTCCTCCTGCCTTCTCTTTTGGGCGCCAGCCCTTCACACGCCTGTCCTGGGTAGCTGCGGGAGTGAGCGGAGGGGAGGCCATGGATGTGTTGCAATCAGAGGGAGAGGTGGAGCCATCTGCTCTGACTTCCCAAGTTATTGTTGGCTCGGTGGCTGTAGCTTTGGTTTGGGTCTTTTAACAGTTCATTTAACTGAGGAGGGAGGGAGTGGATTCAGAATAGGAGGCCTTTGGTATTGGTGACCTTTCATTGCCAGTTTTCTGATCCTCTTTCTAATTCCTCCTCTTTTCTCTTGTCTCCAACCCACTCTTTTCTGATTCCCCTCCCCTCCCCCACCTTCTTTCCTGGCAAGGAGCTGCTCCTCCTGGATGGTGAGTGACTCAGTTCTTCCCAGCACTGACCCCAACACATTCCCCACCAAAAATCACTTACTCATGGTACTTAAAATGCTTGGTACACAGTGTCTTCTGGGATATTCTTGTTGCTTTTGAACTGAAGCCAATAATATGGCTTCTAGCTAAATACTACCACAAATGTGTCTTGTTAACATAGGTGTTCTAGAGGTTTTTCAGAAAGATGGTTGAGTGTGATTTCCATTGAACTTCTTTTCATGGGTTATACTTTGGGTGGAGGAAAGGTTAGGCGGAACCTTCCATTTTTCAGTCCTCGTAATTTGTCTTTCCCTTAAAACATGTTCTCTAGCCTCTTTAACTCCCACATAAGATACTTCACCTCCAGGAAGATCATAATGATGTTTAAATGAGAGCACGGTGACTTCAAACTGCCCTGGATATTCCTTGCTTTTCAACTGCACGACCGGATCCCTATACAAAGAAATACTTGACTTTCTTCTGGTTCAGTGACATAACTATACAATCATCTGTCTCCTTTCTTCAATAAATTTTCTAAAAAATTTGGATAACAGACAAAGAGGCTTGTGACTTGAAAAATGAGTATTTAGATAGAAAATAAAGCAGGCTTGGCAGATATAAGGTTTTTTTTCTTTTCTTTTCTTTTCTTTTTTTGGTTATCAATGTACCGCAGAACAATGTGAAGAAAAGTTGATGCTAAATGGGGAAGTACAATTTGGAAATTCCAAGGAGAAGCCAAGAAAAAAAAAAAGAAAAAAAATGTGTCCCGATCAATTTACTGATTAAAAACAAGTAAATTATGGTTATGGCACAGGCCACCTCACCCTCCCCCCCCCCCCCCCCACCCCGCCCCTTTTTGGCTACGGCTTTCCCCAACTTAGCTCAAATGCAGCTTCAGACTCCTTCTTACCCCCAGAACCCTGCGAAGGCCAAGGCAACAGAATGACACGTACTGGACAGATGGAAACCCTCTGGCATTCCTGTGCTCTGCAGTGGGCGCTTGACTCTCAGGCAAACGGTTCACCGTCTGTGGACAGGGACCACGTCTCAAGTGTCTCTTGTAGGGATTCAACAACTATTTCCTAATAGGCCAATTGGTTTCATTGCCGATGAGTGGCCTACCACCACCCGGAGGCTCGAGGGTGAGAATCCCAGGGCTTTGGCTGTATGAAGACTTGAAGCTTGAGAAAGAACATGAGAATGAAGAGACTCGAATTTGAAGCCCACCTCGGTCAGTTACCTGTGTGTGACCTGAGGGAATCAAAGGATTCTTGCCCCGTTTCCTATTAAAACAAACAAACATAATAATACCCCAAAATGCTCACTTCCTACGGTATAACATGGGCACTCGAGGGGATGAATACTAGGGTGGAAAACACAAACAGAGGCTGGCTGGGGAATGCCGCTGAATAAAGTAGGCCGGGTGTAAGACCGACCGTGGCCGCTGAGATTGTCTAATTCGAAGGGAGTGGCGGGGCCTCTCATTATCTGGAGACTTTGTGTCCATCAGAAGGGACAGCTGTTCCTATTTGGCTATGGCCAGTTTTTGCAATGGAAAAAAAAAAAATGGGGGCCTGGCGCTGCCAGATTTTCCGGGAAGCTGGAAATCCGGACTTTTCATGCGAAGCCTCCCAATTTTCAGACGTTGGCAATTAATTCAAACTTAAAGGACTCTGCAAGCCAAACAAAACACATCTGCAGGCCACATAAGCCCTGGGAGCCTCCGTTTGTGACCTCAGGTGCACGTGAACATGTCTGTAACAGAACATGCCTCATTGAAGATAGCCCGTAAGCACTGGCCGCTCCTTTTCCTTGCAGGAGATCCCCAGGAGGAGAGGAGAAACAATAACTGATCTGAGCGTTGAGGACAGTATCCGCCTGCTTGCTCCGAAGGCCCGGATTTGGTAAGTCATCTAGGAACGTGTTCAGTCTTACTGACTCAGTGGTCTTTGGCTGCTGCGTTCCTTACCTTGGGGGTCGCTTGTGTTTGGAAAATGTCTCTGCACCCTGTGACTTTCTAACAGAAGTTTAATTTTTGTTAGAAAACACACACTCGAAAGATGGCTCAGCCGCTTTGGAATCACAGCAAGGAAAAATTCACCATTTCTGCTGCTGGGCTGAGTTCCTTTTGGATTCCAGTTAAGTGAGCAGCTCCCGCCTGGATTTTTCTTTGTCTTCAGAGGAGCCGGACCTGGTTTTAACTGGCACATCTTCGTGTTGCTCGCTCCTTGAGTAGTTTCACTTACTTTTTAACTGTTACATGCCAACAAAACAGGTTGCTTAATTGGTTTGACCTTTCACAGTATTTTTTAATTTTTCAATCTTCGTTTCATAGTTCCATCTGGCCCTTTAAAACGACATCTGGTTAACTGTACTTCACCAGCTGATCACTGTACAGTTATTTTTAAATGTAATGTATGCTTAAACAGATGTTATTTTTATAGATGTGGATCTAAACTGCACTTGTGTACGTGCTATGTCTGCATAAACTCTTTCTGAAATTCAAATGTTGACACCCAAAATTACAAGCCAGAATGCTTATGAACTCCACTATTATGGTACCGCACTTTTGTGCTGCTTGTTAGGTAAACATCAATTCAGTTCTTTTTTTCTCTCTTCATTGCACATAAATAAAACATTAGCATTTAGTTTATAAAGTGATGAACATTTTGCTGTGTTGGATTTAGCTTTATAAATACAACTGCAGTCAGCAAGAAAAAAGGATTTATTGAATAAATAATAAGAAAGCTAAGGGAAAATGAAAATATATATATTATGCAAAACATGGTGTCTGTCAACAGGTCACAAAGGGGCCTCGACGCTTTTGGTGTTGCTGTCGGAGATAATTTCATCTCTGACACACTGTGTCGTGGCGTCCTGGACCTTCCTCTCACGGTAGGTGTCTGAGATTTGGTCCGGGAGGCACGCTAGAGGAAATCATTTATTTTGGAGAACCACAAATGCTTAACTGTCCGGGGCGTAATTAACATTTAGACCAGGTTAAATGTCTTTTTACCCGAGCACGGAGAACGCGGAGAAAACTTGATGCAAAGAAAATATAAGAGGCCGTTCAATTCTACAGTTTTATTTTCATTTTTGTGTCTATCTGAAAAGAAAAAAAGAGAGAGAGAGGGAGAGAAGGCCACTTCATACATGGACGAGGACAGGTTTCCCGATCGTGAAAGCATCTCAGCACGGAGCAGACCTTGCTTCAGAGAGAACACACTCTCCCAAGACCGGGACAGCAGGTACTTTGCATATGACACAAGGTTGCATCTTCCTTGACACAAAGAAAGTGGTCACAGTTGAAAGTATTTTGCCGAGAACTTTAAAAGTATCGTTCTCAAGGTTAAAAATTGCTGTTATACATAATACCTCGGTAATTGATAGACATTTTCCCTCTCCAGAGTCCAGTTTCTGTGAAAAACACCACATAACATCTGTTCATAAACAGTCCTTCTGTGAAAACACTGACACAGGTCTTGAGCTTCCACGGGCTCAATTCCCCTGCCATGTGTAGATGGCACGATGCATTTATACAGCTGAAGCCTGGGTAACAGAAGCCCGGCCGTATCTCCAGGTAAGACTCGAGGCAAGCTCGGGCTGCTGATCCGATGCCCTCGCCCCACGTTGTTCAAGGGGTTCCTTCTGACACGAAGACAAATTGTTTCCCACTAATGTGCGGGACACGTTGGGGAAAAAAAAAAATCACCTTCGGCAAGGAACATCTAACTGCACAGAGATAAGGGCATTTCTAGCCTTTTCAAAAGATTCCGCGGAACACATGAAGAAAAAACTAATTAGGTTACAGAGGTATTTGAGAAACGAAATATGACTGAGATCACGCAGTTGGGTGTTTTTTGGTGTTTTTTTTTTTTGCCTCTATACTTGATGTGTGATGTTCAACTCGAATTAATTATGGCAACTAAATGTAACAAAGTTTGGGGTTAAGGGTTCAAATAATTAATGTTCAACTTTTTGCTGCCAGTCAGGAGGAGGGAAACGCCGTGAGGATGAAGGAAAGTAGTCTTCACTCGATGTCCCTTAGTGTCTCCCATTACGCAGGAAATGGAGATGGGGACAAGGATGGAGGTTTGTGGGTTTTGTTTTTGTTTTTGTTTTTTTGCTGAGCCTTTATGGAGAAACACTTGAGAGCCTTTCAAATCCTGCTGAGCTTTTGCTGCTTTTCGGACCTGGTTTCCTTATTAATCACTGAGAGGCTGGTCCTTCCGTCTCCTCTAAAATTGTTCTTTCTCAAAACTAGGCAGATTTCAAGAGCAAGCAAAGCCACCTTCTCCTGACCTGGAGAAACACTGACTTGAAGTCAAAGCAGGATACTGGAGCTTCCGAAGGGGTCGGGGGCCCCAAAGATCACCCAAATAAACAGAACGAGGAAGCCATACACAGGCATAACCCCGGGTTTATTTGTACCTGTCTTTGTCAGACAGCTGCAGTGCACATGAGAGTCACGATCAGAGAAACAGATCTACGGTACCCTACTGTAATATAAACTATCCGTTTTTTATTCTCCATGAACACCACAGGCAAATCCTTGTTCCTATTTGACCAGCTGGGGTTCAAAACGTACCCAGTGCTTGGAGGTTTTCATCCTACCTCCAAGGTCCGTTTTGACATGAGTGTTCTGGTTTGTGCATTTCAAGATGCTTTTATAGCATTTATGCACTTATTTGTGGCTTATCAGCTCAGGCTACAGAATCAACTTTGGTATAGATCGGCAAGAGAAACAAAATAGCCATTTGAGAGTATGATGTTTGGGTGTTATTATGTCTGGCTGGAGGAAGCAGATGGAGCAGAGAGAACTTCTGGAAAAATTCTCCCGCAGGGACAGTCGTGGGTGTCTGTTTCTACTTTATGGGGAAAAACAGTCCCGTTTTTATGTTTGCTTTTCTCTAGTTATTCAACAAACCTCACCTGAAACGCAGGCAAAGAACAGCCACAGGGAAAATAAAATCGTGCCTTCACATCACACACACAGTAAGTCTGCTTTTCACTAAGCATCGGGCCGCATTGTTGGATGAGATGATGTGGTTAGGACGACGAAGAGACCAAATGCAAGTCACGTGTTACATCTGAGAAAGCACATGTTATGTCAGACAAAATATTTCTGGCTTTGGTTATTAATTCCTTTTTATAGATATTTCTT
>RCUC01168011.1:0-37406 GCA_003697995.1 Taxidea taxus jeffersonii
CTTGTTTTTTCTTTTGGAGCATATTCTTCTATCTCCTCATTTTGCTTGATCTTTGTGTTTGTTTCTATGAATTAGGCAAAAGGGTTACTTCTCCAAAAGTTGAAAGAAAGGTGACCCCTATGTAGACCATGTGTTCTTTTTTTTTTTTTTTTAATTTTTATTTATTTATTTGATAGAGATCACAAGTAGGCAGAGAGGCAGAGAGAGAGAGAGGAGGACGCAGGCTGTCCGCAGAGCAGAGAGCCCGATGCGGGGCTCGATCCCATGACTCTGGGATCATGACCCAAGCTGAAGGCAGCGGCTTTAACCCACTGAGCCACCCAGGCGCCCCAGACCATGTGTTCTTGCAGACTCTTGCTGACTGGCTGGAGCTGTGGCTATATGTGCTTAGTTACTCTTTTAAACTGGCTTTTTACAGAAAGGATAGAGAAAAAACATTTTAAAAGAAAAGAAAAAAAAAGAAAATAATAAAAGGAGAAAAGAAAAATGAAAAGGATAAAGAAAAAAATGAAAAAAGAGAAGAAAGAAAAGAATAAAACAAAAAAATATAAGCTAGATAAGTCATATTTTACAAAGATAAACAGTAAAAATTAAAACAGACACATACACCCAAAACACAAAACTGCAGCTTGTTTGCTTTGCCCCAGTACCACAGGACGCTGGTGTGGGCTTGTGGACCCTGGGCTTGCTGAGGTCACAAGCTCCCTGTGATGACTGGACTTCCCAGTTACAGCATTGGGACCCCCCAGTTATGGTGTTGGAATCCATCTCTTAGGGCAGCCAGACCCTTCTTCAGTTAGTCTTTTGAGGTGGGGAGGGAGAGAGAAATCCCACAGTTCCTCGGTCTTTTTAAACCCAGGCTTTTTTTCTGTGCCCCAGCACATCTAGGGCTAGTGTGAGCTTACGGACCCTGGGCTTGCTGAAGTCGCAGTCTCACTGGGAGGATCGGGATCTGTCCATCATGGAGTCTGGACCCTGTTCTGATCTTGGCTTTTAAGGTGGGGTGGGAGCATCAACTGTGGTTCCCCAGCACCTCTGACCTGGAGAGGTTTTCCTGTGACTCCTCTGCTACTTGGCAGAATTTTAGTCGCTTTTATATGCTAGTTGCTCTTTTTTTTTTTTTTTTTAAAGCTTTTATTGATAGCAAGTGAGAGTGACAGAGCAGGAGCAGGAGAGAGGCAGAGAGGCAGGAGAGGGAGAAGCAGGCTCCCTGTGGAGCCTGATGCAGGACTTGATCCCAGGATCATGACCTGAGCCAAAGACAGATGCTTAACTGAGCCACCCTGGCGCCCTTGCTAGTTGCCCTTTTAAACCATGTTTTAATTTTTTTATTTTTCCTGTGTCCAAGGACAGAGGGATCTGTTCCTGGTCCTTTCATACTGCCCCTTCCCACTGCAGTTCACAGTGTTGGAGGTGGGGGTTCCCTCTGTTGCTGGGTCTTTGTCTCTCTTGTTCTTCTCCTGCCGTGCCGTCTGTGGTTGTTCCGCACTTGCTCACTCGCTCTCTATTCTTAGGAGGAGGAGTTCTATTAATAGGTATAATTTGGTGTGTTCTGCGGAGGAGGTGAGCTCAGAGGCTTCCTACAGCATCATCTGGAGTTGGAACTCACAGGAGTTTTTCTTCTTCCTTTTTTTTTTTTTTTTAAAGTTTTCATTTAAATTCCATTGAATTGGGTTGCCTGGGTGGCTCAGTTGGTTAGGCGGCTGCGTTTGGCTTGGGTCATGATCCTGGAGTCCCTGGATCGAGGCCCGCATCGGGCTCCCTGCTCGGTGGAGAGTCTGCTTCTCACTCTGACCCTCTCCCTTCTCATGTGCGTGCGCGCGTGCGCTCTCTCTCTCAGTCTCTTTCTCTCAAATAAATAAATAAATAAATCCTTAAATTCCATTGAGTTAACATACAGTGTAATACTAGTTGCAGGGGTACCATAGAGTGATTCAACACTCTCGCACATCACTGGCGCTCATCACAAGTCCCTCCCTAATCCCCATCACCTATTCCCCTCTCCCCTCTGGTAACCATCAGTGTGTTCTCTAGAGTTAAGAGTCTGTTTCTTGGTTTGTCTTTTTATCTCTTTTTTAAATCCTTTACTTGTTTGTTTTTTTCATAAATCCTACGTATGAGTGAAATCATATGGTATTCATCTTTCTCAGACTGACTTATTTCCCTCAGTATGATAGGCTCTAGCTCCATCCACATTGTTGCAAATGGACAAGGAGTTTTTCTTTGAGGGAGAGGAATATGATTGAGGTAGTACGGGAGCAAGCGGGGTCCAGACACAGTAGGAGAAATAACATCATGTTTGTTCAGTGGGCGAAATAACATCATGTTTATATGTAGGTAGTAATGATTCGGTATGGAGGCAGTGATGTTGTAGGAAGAGGGGTGATTGCTGGGAGGCTGTGCTTGAGTAAGTCAGAGTAGAAGGATTGTTCTTGGTTGGGGGGTGATGGGCCGTTCATTTACAGGAACAGATTGGTAGGCAGAGTACATGGGCAGAGAAGCATTTCCCTGTAAAAGAAGGAAGTCCTCCATCTGTGCAGAATGTGGAAAGGGATCTGAGGGTCTGCTTCATTCAGGCCTTCTGTTTTTGGTACCGTCTTTAGCCTCATTAAGAGGAGATCTGTGAGAAATTAATTTTCAGAAAATTCCCAAGATAAATGAGTTTTAGGCTCTTTACTGTAGTTTTTCACAGTCTTTGATCTACTAATGAATACTGGGGGTCTGTAAGGAGGCAGAGTTTCCTAAATTTATTTGACCATAGAACCATTTTTTCCACTGATCGTTCATATTTGAAATAAATAGAACCAATTTCAGAAAGACTAACCTAGTTTATTTCTCCTTCTCTAATTTGCTGAGTTGGCCAGGGCTCTTCTTTGCAAGAGCAGAAAACCCAATTTAAACTAATTTAAGCCACAGAGGGAATTTACTGGCTCACATAACTGGGCAGAACAGGCTTTTGATCCAGGTGTTCAAATAATGTCAGCATTCTCTCTCTCCAGCTCCTATTAGGCTTCATTCCCTAGGTAGTTTCTGCCCTATGGCAGGCAACATGGCCCCCAGCATCCTCAGTCTGACATCTTCCCTACTTAGCCACTTCAGTGAAGGGGAAGCTGTCTCTCCTGTTAGCTCTGGCATAGAACTACTCTTGATGATTTTCAGTGATTGGGCTTGTCACGTCCATCCCTGAACCACTTATTGTGGCCGGGAGGATGGGTCACTTTAAAAGCTTGGGTCCTGGGCGGCATTCCTGTGTCTAGGGAAGGAGGAGTGATAGCCCCACCAGGACAGTGTGGTATACATGTTAACCACATTTTAACTACTCTGTAGTAGATTATTTTTAAACTTTTGCTGTTACTACCAGTGTAGAACTAGCTTTGAACACAGGTTTGTCTGATTTACTGGGCATAATTTGTTACAGTTGTAAAGAGTCTGTTACAGTAAAGGGCACAGAATGATTCTGGCTGGAAACTGCTCAGTTCAGTGAAAGTTGTTCATGGGAGGATGGGGATCTGGCAACTGAAGAGAGGGAAGATTTGTCTGAGAGGCTTGAGACCGACAGGGAGTATTAGGATCCTTAACACTGGTTTGGGCAACCCAGATGAGGACTAGTGGTCATTCGATATTCCTACATTAAGTAGGCATTCGAGGCTACATGAAGTAAGCAAATGGGCTTGGGCTCATTTGGCATGTTTGCTCTTTGGGTAAGTTAGCTCTTTGTGTTCCAGGTGGCTCTTTAAAGTGAGGATAGTAACACCACCAAACTCATGGAGCTGCACATGGTTAATGAATGACCCCGTGAAGCACTTCTTCGTGTCTAAACATAGTAGTAGTACTCTCAGTGCACTCAGCATATATTCCTTTTCCTTTCCAGATGATTTTTTTCTTAATTATTTTATTTTCACATAATTACAGATTCACTTTCGGTAATAAAAATTATGTGGAGATGCTATAAGGTTTATCCAGCTTTCCCCCCTGGTAACATCTTGCGAAACTGTAATATAGTATCACTGCAGGGGGACTGACATTGACAGAGTCAGGATGGAGAACATTCCCATCACTCCCAAGGATCGCTCCTGTTGCCTTTCCATAGTCACATTCACTTCTCCCCTGTCCTCCTCTGCTTAACCCCTGCTAACCTCTGTTGTGTTCCCCATTTCTGTTACTCCAGTCTCAAGTATGTTCTATAAATGCAACCATGAGCATGTAACCTTTCGGGCATGGCTCTTTCCACTCGGCATCATTCCCTGGAGATTGGCCAGGTACTGTGGGTACCAGTCGTAGGTGTTCTGTTGCTGGGTGGGTTCTGTGGTATGCAGGTGCTAGAGCCTGTTGGACCGTACCACCCACTGAGGGGCATCTAGGTGTTCGCAGGTTTTGCCTACTAAAAAGAAACCGTTGTGTTGAGGCTTTACATGTCTTTATGTCTCTTGGATAAACCTGCAAGTGTAATTGCAGGGTTACATGGTAGTCACATGATTACTTTTTTAAGAAAATGCCAAAGTGTTTTCCAGAGTGGCTGTGCCATCTTATGTTCCCACTAGGAGTGTGTGAGTGATCCAGTTTCTTTCCGTCCTTGTTGGCTTTAATGTTCTCACTGGTTTTTCCTGTAGCCATTCCGAGAGGTATGTAGTGATACTTTACTGTGGTTGGGTTTGTATTTCTCCAATGATGAGTAATGTGGACCATCTTTAAATGTGTTTATTTGCCTTCTCTGTATCCTCTTAGGTGAAATGACTTTATGTCCTTTGTCCATTTTCTAATTGTATTTTTTTTTTTTTTTTACTGTGGTATTTTTTTCTTTCTTTAAGATTTTAATTTTAAGTAATCTCTGCCCTCAACATGGGGCTCGAACTCACAATCTTGACATCAAGAACTGCACGCTCCACTGGCTGAGGCAGCCAGGGATCTCTTTACTATTTGTTTTGAATTCTAGATACCATCCTTTGTCAGATAGGTGGTTTGCAAACATTCTCTCCCACTCGGTAGCTTGACTTCTTATCTTCTCAAAGGGGTCTTTTGCAGAGAAAAGGTTTAAAATTTTGGTGATGTCTGGATTTATTAATTTTTCTTTTTATGATCCCACTTTGGTGTCAGGTCTAAGAATTCTTCACCTACCTCTAATTTCTAGGAGATTTTCTCTTACGATTTTTCCTAAAAGTTTACGGTGTTTTACATTTAAGTACATATACGTTAAGATTTTCTCTTATAATTTTTCCTAAAAGCTTACAGTGTTTTACATTTAAGTACATTAACTTAACATTTTAAGTTATTTTTTGTATAAACCGTGAAATAGATTGAGGTTCATTTTTTTGGTCTATAAATGTCCCGTTGCTCCAGCATTAATAGAAAACTTTATCTTTCTTTCATTGAATTGCTTTTGTACTTTCATGAAAAATCCCTGGGGCATATTTGTGTGGGTCTGTTTGCAGGTCTCTGTCCTGTTCTCTTGATTCATATTTCTGTTCTTCCTCCAGTGCCACATAGTCTCGATTACTGTCTCTGTATAATGAGTCTGAAAATTGGGCAGCCCAGTGCCTCCCACTATTTCTTTTTCACAATTGTTTCAGATATATTAATTTTTTTTAATCTTCCCATATAAATTTTGGAACAGTCTTATTTATGTCCATGAAACATCTTGCTGTGATTTGATAGGAATTTGATTTATCACTTTGGGCTTCACTGAGTGGGTGGGGAGGGCCTGGAGGTTCTTTACTGGTGAGTTGGCTGGTTTGAAAGTCCAGAGTCCCTACTCTGGTTCTGTCCTGGCGGAGTGTTTTGGGGTGCCTCATTACAGCCTCAAAAGTAGAGGTCAGGAGGTGGGACTCCAGTTTTGTGTTTTGTGGGATTTTTTATGTTTTGTTTTATGGAGTAGAATGGTTATTGTCTGAAAATTTTTGTCTCGCTAAGCCCTCCCTTTTCTGATTCTTTGCAAAGAGAACACTTTTTTGAGGGGGGGGGGCTTTTATTGTCTGCGTCTGTTGGGTTGCTGGCTTCTTCAGCTTCAAGTCTTGCATACAGAAGGCAAAAGAAACCCCAAGCAACTCACCATTGTGTTGTTCCTTGGGTTCCAGGTCCCTAGCCAGTTTACCTCCTTCAATCTGCCTTTCAAAGTCTTCTGATGTTTATTTTATAAATAATGTCCCTAGTTTTAGTTGTATTTAGTGGGAAGGGGAGGGGAAAGTATGTCTGTTCTGTCTTCCTGGAAGCTGTATCCACATTTTTCTTAATTTCAAACATTTTGACCATTCAGTAAAGTAGAATTGGATAAGGAACACCAACACACCTATGTCTTAGATTTAAGACTTGTGTTTTCCATATATCTTACCTATTTTTATTGTTTTAAAGTAAAGTATAGGCATAATGACATATAACCTCCAAATATTTAATAAGCATCTCTAAGAAGATTTTCTAAAAATAATAAAAAGTAAAATCATGTATACAGTGTCAAAAATAAGATTTTTAAACATAAGGACAGTACTTTATGTCTAATGATTTACAGCCATACCATAATATTATCTAACACCCACTTCGTATTCTGATGTTCCTAGTTGTCCCCAAAATGTCTTATAGCTGGTTGGACAAAGTATGATATAATCAAGAACTCAAATTACCTTTAGTTGTTAGGGTTTTGAGTCTCCTTTAACCATGAGTAGTCCCTGTCTTATTTTTTTCTCTGTGTACTGATCTGTTGAGGGGATAGATCACTTGAACCTTGGGATGTCCCATTATCAGTAGGATTTGTTTGATTGTTTCCTTGGGTTTATTTATCTTTTGTGTTTTTTGTAAACCGAAGGTTAAATCTAAAGGCTTTATTAGACTCGAGATCAGTGAGAATATTTCATAGGTGATACTCTGTTAAACAGATTTCTGAGGGACTCATGTGCTGCTGTCGTTTATAACTTTCTTAGATAATAGAGAAGATGCCTTCTGCGTCCTGTGACACACTACTGGATGACATAGAAGATATAGTGTCACAGGGAGATTTAAAGCCACAAGATAGGCATTCTGCACGAAAGCATGTCGTTCCAAAGGCACGAAAGAGAAACACCCAAAAATACTTGCAAGAGGAAAACAGTCCACCAAGTGATAGGTAAGCTCTTGTTTTGAACTTATATTCAGTATCCTACCAGGGAAGAAACTGACTACCGGATGTGATCTACATAATGTCTCTTTCTGAAAATCTTTTGAACTCTTGAGAGCAGATGTGTAGATTTTATTTTTTTTTAATCGGTTTAAATTTAGCAAAGTAATTGCTTAAAAAAGAAAAGGATGTGAGATGGCATGTTTCTTGAAGACAGGGCCAAGGGCACTATTTGGCACAAACAGGATCCCCCCTCTCACCTCCCCGCCCTGCTCTACTTCCCCAGGATCTCTGATACCACTCCTGTAGTTAGTATGGAATCTTGTGTTACTTCCAAATTAAAACTTTTACTGGAATTTTTAATTCTTATGAGGTGGTGGTTTGTTGTTTTGGGTACTTCATTTTTCTTAACAAATTTACAAATACTTATGGATCAGCTAAAGGCGTTGGGCACAAATAAATTCATGCTGTTTTATTATGTTAGGTCTGTAGAGTGAAATTCTAAGACAGCCTAGCCAGAAAGGGTTATGCAGTTGCATGGCTTTAATATGCCTACATTTGTTTAGCTAGTAAATTGTTGAAAATTTTAATACACTTGGTTATTTTGTTTGGAACAGTAAGATTTTAACATCTATCCTTACATTTTAATGACTAAAGTTTATTAAATTTGCTTTGAATGTCTTTAAGGTAATTTCCGTTTAATTTCAAATTATTAGAGCAGTCCAAGTTGAAAGTCCTTTTTTTCCCTTCCTAAAAATATTACATTTTTATAACTCTATGTATGGGATATTTTAAATTCTGCTACAAGGTGACAGTTTTTCTGTTTTGAGTCAGCTGTTTATATCTAAGTTATAAAATAAAGATTGTAGCTATTATATAAGAGTCAGTGAGCAGGTAGATGTACTTAGTTTTTCTTTCTTTGCTTCTATTGCTAGAATCATTTTCTTTGCTGTTGCTATTTGTATTTACCTTTTTATGAGTTTAACTTTGTGATAGTACATTAGTAGTACTGAATTTAAAATACAGTTCTGAGCAAAGGGAGATCTTGTTATGTAAAGAAACTTAATTTAAAATATAATTCAGAGAAAAAGGAGATCTGATTTTATATAGAGAGTCTTAACTTAGAATCCTGTGGTTATTTTATCTTGATTATAGACTTGGTATAGCAATTGATTGTGGATTAAGTTGGTGTATTTCATGAATAGATTGTGAATAGGTTGCTGTGTGTTTTTGAATGATATGCCCAGAAATCATCTGTATTTTTTTTGTTGTTGTTGTTGTTCTAAAACTCCCTTGATGAGACTTACTTTTTTTTTTTTTTTTGATTGATTATTTTGTAGCACCATTCCAGGCATACAGAAAATTTGGTTGCGAACATGGGGTTGTTCTCATAATAATTCAGATGGAGAATATATGGCCGGACAACTAGCTGCTTATGGATATGAAATCACAGGTAATGAGATCTGTGATGTATTTTATTGAATGAATGTTTCAGAGCTAATTTTTTCAGAGATATGTATTTTAGTTTCAACAGTTAAAGCATATTTTAACATAATTTAATGATTTTAAGGCAAAACAAAATGATAGCTATTACACATTGTTTGGATAATTACAGATATCCTATTTTAAAAGTACTTCCAAAAACTATTTTGAAATGAATTTAGACTTACAGAAAAGTAGTAAAATTATAGTTTGCATATGTCCATTACCCAGCTTCCCCTGATATTAACATCTTACATAATTATACTGTGTTTAATAAACTGAGCAGTTAACATTAGAGCAATACTCTTAACCTAAACTGCTTATCTTACTTGAATTATGCCAGTTTTCCCATTTACACTCTTCTTGTGTTCCAGGATCCCATCTAGGATCTCACTTGATATTTATTTGTAATGTCTCCTTAGTCTCCTTCAGTCTGTGAGAGTTCTTCAGTTTTTTCTTGTTCTTTGTCTGTGGACTGCTGAGGAAAACCAATGAGTTACTAGTTATTTTGTAGAAGGCTCCTCACCTTGCGTTTGTCGGATGTTTTCTCATGATTAGTGTAAGATTATGTACGCAGTCTTGGCAAGAAGGGCCCATCGGGTTCCCAATGGATCATAGTTTCTCATGAATCAGTATGTCTTATTACCAGTGGACTATGTCTGCCAGATTTCTTCATAGTAAAGTTACTACTTTTTCTCATTGTAATTAGTAAACATCCTATTTCTCCTCAACCTTTTCTCTACTAATTTTAATATCTTGATAGTTTTAGTATCTGTCCATGGAACTTGTTTGCAGCAGTCATTACTGTACTGTTTGTTGAGTGGTGATTATCTGTTTTCTTTTCTTCCACACTTACCCACTGGGGTTCTTCTGTAGGGAACGACTACCCTCTCTCCCCTGTTGTATTTATGTGTATCAGTACGGATTATATACCGAATGTTCTGTTCTGTGAGTTATGGTCCAATACCGTCATTATTAATTCTGCTGCTTGTGTTATTCCGGCTTTGGCCGGAACATTCAGGCTGGTTCCCGTGTCTTCTCAACGTGCGCCCATTTTTTTGAGCACTTCCTTATTTTCTGACACCACAAGATGTTTTAGTCTCATATTTCCCCTTCCCTAGCCTTAGAAGCAGCCACTTCTCCAGGTAGTTCTGATTCCTTTCACAAGAAGAATGGTGTTTGGAGCCAGATGAGGGCTGTGGACTCTAGGTATGCTCATCCCCACCGTGAAGTGTCTGTGCTCCTAGGTGCTCTCCGGGGACTGAGCTGGGAAATACGTGTGTGTAGTAACTGGTGTGTACACACGTCCATATGTCTGTCGCTGGCGGCGTGTACATTGAATGGGGCCGTAACTGAATGCTTTGTGACAGGGACTGGCCCAGTGCTTTCTGTATGTTACCTTACGTAGTTTTTGGGCAGTGAGGAAGTGTTGGTATCTGTACTTTACGAATGAGAATGGAGGGACTGTGTCCTACCTTAAATCACCCCGTGAGCTCTCTGTCACTCCAAAAACTGAGACCACTGTTCTCTAGCTCCTGCTGTCTGTGTGATTGGCAGAGTCCTAGTCTCAAGAGGGCCTGTGAGATTTTGGGAGGATTGGAAACTTCTTTCCCAGTAGTCTGTCCTTCAGCAATTAAGTAATCCAAATGTCTTACCCTGTGTTTTTGGTCGTTTATTCTTTAGACAGTGAAATCACCCTTAATATTAAATTTTGTTCTTTAGATAAAAGTATCAACATGTGCTTTTAGAATTATTTCTCTAAAAAAAAAAGAATTATCTTTCTGTATTCATTAGTATTTTTTTTTAAATTTTTTTTTAAAGATTTTATTTATTTATTTGACAGAGAGAGATCACAAGTAGGTAGAGAGGTAGGCAGAGAGAGAGAGGAGGAAGCAGGCTCCCCACCAAGCAGAGAGCCCGATGCGAGGCTTGATCCCAGGACCCTGAGATCATGACCTAAACCAAAGGCAGAGGCCTTAACCTACTGAGCCACCCAGGCGCCCCTTCATTAGTAATTTTTAGTGTAAGTTTGTGGGTTTGCCTTAATATATCCTGATGGTGCAGTTTGGGTATTCAGACAATAGCCTGTGAGATAATTTCCTGAAACATTTAAAAAAAAAAATGAGCTTGACTTTTCCTGGGTGGTATTAAATATCGAATGCATTTTGATTTAAAGTTTAGTCTATTAGCAGTTTTTTAAAAAAAAATATTTTATTTATTTGACAGATAGAGACCACAAGTAGGCAGAGAGAGAGAGAGAGAGAGAGGAGGAAGCAGGCTCCCTGCTGATCAGAGAGCCCAATGTGGTGCTCGATCCCAGGATCCTGGGATCATGACCTGAGCCGAAGGCAGAGGCTTTAACCCACTGAGCCACCCAGGCGCCCCTATTAGCAGTTTTTATTTGGTCTCATATTTTCCTAAATAATAAAGGTAAAACAATTATCCTGATGTATTTATACAAGAATACTAGGTTTTGTTACATATACCCATTTTAGCCGCTTATTTGGGAATAGTGAAAAGGGAGGATTAAGGGAGCAATCACTTGAATATGAAATTTATTTTTCTTATTAATGTGGTATATTACTTTTATATAGTTGTATTGTCTGTATGTATTTGTATTGACGTTATGTACTGTTGATTGTTCCCACTTTAGAAATTTGTAGTCTGTGTTTAATTCTAGTCTGGCTTGCATGCAGCCGACTGTGGAATCTCTTTTCTCCCTGGTCAGATGCTGTAGCCCAGGAAGAATGAACAATAGGAGCTTCTGTAAGACGTTTAAAGGAAATCTACAATAGGAGCTTCTGTAAGACGTTTAAAGGAAATCTACAGATTCTATACTTAGGTTGAATATACGAGATGAATGATTTCTGGGTTATCTGTGCCAGTAGTCTCTTATATTACTGTGGAATGGTGGGTTATAAAAATTAATTATTGCTAAATAATTTAACATGTTTTATTGATCAAATGTAGACCTAGAATATTTTCTTTTAACTTTATAGTTGATGTGAATAGGTGTAAAATGTAAATTATATGAAGTATACACATATATCTGGAAACAGTATATAAGAAATTCAGAATTAGCTCTCAGTTACCAATAATAGATCCTTTTACTATTTGGGGAGAAGAGAGACTATGTGGGTATATACTTGAAATAGCTTTTTACTATGTGAACCCAAGGAATGTAATTATTCCATTGTGAAATCTGATAGAGGCTTACTCTGAGCAATTAGCTGTTGTCCAATGCCTCTTTTTTTTTTTTTTTCCTAAAGATTTTATTTCTCCATTTGAAAGAGAGAGAGAGCCCAAGTATGGGGAGCAGTAGAGGCAGGGGGAGAAGCATACTCCCTGCTGAGCTGGGAGCCTGACATGGGGTTTGATTCCAGGACTTCGGGATCATAACCTGAGCTGAAGTCAAATGCTTAACGACTGAGCCAGCTGTGAATAAATATAGCATGTGCTTTTTGGTTAGTGGAAAAAAGTCCATTACACGGCCATTGACTGAGGTTCTAGTTCATAGGCATAAAAGAAGAATGTGAGTTACAAACGTGGAGTGTTGTGATAAGCTTACATAGGTTGGAATAAGGCATTTTGTTTGGGTGCCCCCAGTTTCAGAGAAATCATTTTTAAATTGCTGGGCTTTTATGGTTCTTGATAGTTCCTTCGTATATTTGTAGAGCATTTATTCACTCCACAAGTATGGTCTGAACATGATGTGTGTTACAGGGTATAGTGCTTGGGTGTGTGAAGATGTGAAAACGAACTAGATGTGGATTCCAACAGATGAAAAGTTTATTGTTTTTTTGGCAGAGGAAAAGCCTTCATATTGTGTTTCATGTTAGAAGTTATTTTAGTAAATGGTCAAGCTCTTAATGTATCCTTTTATGATACAGTGAAGTAGGACCTGTTTTGTTTGAAGAGTTTTTACTACTTCTGTTTTAGAAATGCTTTGTGATAATGTCAGGTCAGAAATAACATTTATTTTCTTATCATGGTAAGTGCAGTCTTTAATTCCCATCACCTATTTAACCAATCCCCTACCCATCTCCACTCGGGTAGCCATCAGTTAGTTCTCTATAGAGTCTGTTTCTTGGTTTGTCTCTTTTTTCCTCTGTTCTTTTGTTTCTTAAATTCCACATATGAGTGAGATCATATGGTGTTTGTCTTTCTCTGGCATAATATTCTGTAGCTCTATCCGTGTTGTTGCAAATGGCAAGATTTCATTCTTTTTCTCGGCTGAATAATATTTATATATTTATAAATACACACACACACACAGAACCTCTTCTTTATCCATTTATCAATCGATGGACACTTGGGCTGCTTCCATAGTTTGGCTGTTGTAGATAATGCTGCTGCAAACATAGGGGTGCACATGTCCCTTTGAGTTAGTGTTTTCATATTTTTTGGGTAAATAACCAGTAGTGTGATTACTGGAGTAGCTCTGTTTTTAATTACTTGAGGAGCCTCTCCATGCTGTTTTCCACAGTGGCTGCACCAGTTTGCATTCCCACCAGCAGTGCAAGAGGGTTCCTTTTCCTCCACAGCCTTGCCACCACTGGTTGTTGATTGTGTTTTTGATTTTAGCCAGTCTCAGAGGCGTGAGGTGGTATCTCATTGTAGTTGTGATTTGCATTTCCATGATAAGTGATTTTGAGTATCTTTTCATATATCTGTTGACCATCTTTCTCTTGTCTTTGGATAAATGTCTGTTCATGTCTTCTGCCCAGTTTTTAGTTGCATTATTTGTTTTTTGGGTGTTGAGTTGTATCAGTTCTTTATATATTTTGAATACTAGCCCTTTATTGGGTCTGTCATTTGCACATATCTCCTTCCATTCTGTAGGTTGCCTTTCAGTTTTGTTGATTGTTTCCTTTGCTGTGCAGAAGCTTTTTATTTTGATGTAGTCCTAATAGATTATTTTTGCCTTTATTTTCCCTGCCTCAGGAGACCTATCTAGAAAAATATTGCTGTTACTGATCTCAGAGAAATTACTGCCTATGCTCTCTATAAGGATTTTTATGGTTTCAGGTCTCACATTTAGATCTTTAATCCATTTTGAGTTTATTTTTGTGTGTGGTATAAAAAAGTGGTTCAGTTTCATTCTTTTGCATGTTGCTGTCCAGTTTTTGCAACACCATTTGTTGAAGAGACTGTCTTTCCCCATTGGGTATTTATTCTTCCTTTTTTAAAGATTGATTGTCCATATAATTATGGGTTTATTTTTGGGCTTTCTGTTCTATTCCATTGGATTATGTCTGTGTATTCATGCCCAGTACCATACTGTTTTCCCTTTTTTAAAAAGATTTATTTATTTATTTGAGAGACTGGGGGAGAGAGCATGAGCAGGGGAGTAGCAGAGGGAGAGGGACAAGCAGACTCTGTGCTGAGTGTGAAGCCTGTCGCAGGACTTGATCCCATGACCCTGAGCTCATGCCCTGAGCTGAAACCAAGAGTCAGATGCTTAACCGATTGAGCTACCCAGGTGCCCCAGTACCGTACTGTTTTAATTACTACTGCTTTGTAATATAATTTGAAATCTGGAATTTCAGGAAATTCTGGAAATCTGAAATTTCAGGAAAACCTCCATTTTTATGTTTATATATGTTTATTTTATGTAATATAATTTGATATCTGGAATTTCAGGAAATTCAGGAAATCTGAAATTTCAGGAAAACCTCCATTTTTATGTTTCTTTTTCAAGATTGCATTGGCTATTTGCAGTCTTTTGTGGTTCCATACAAATTATAGGGTTGTTTGTTCTCGTTCTGTGAAAAATGCTGTTGAGGGATGCCTGGGTGGCTCAGTTGGTTGGGCAGCTGCCTTCGGCTCAGGTCATGATCCCAGCCTCCTGGGATCGAGTCCCACATCAGGCTCCTTGCTTGGCAGGGAGCCTGCTTCCCCCTCTGCCTCTGCCTGCCACTCTGTCTGCCTGTGCTCGCTCTTGCTCTCTCTCTCTAACAAATGAATAAATAAAATCTTAAAAAAAATGCTGTTGATATTTTGTGAGGGATTACATTAAATCTGTAGACTGCATTGTATAGTACAGACATTTTAACAATATTTTTCTTCTAATCCATGAGCGTGGAATGTTTTTCCATTTCTTCGATCATCTTCAGTATCTTTCATCACTGTTTTATAGTTTTTAGAGTACAGGTCTTTTACCTTTTTGGTTAAGTTTATTTCTAGATATATGATTGTCTTTGGTGCAGTTCTAAATGGGATTTTTTCCTTAATTTCACTTTCTGCTGCTTCATTATTAGTGTAAAGAAATACAACAGATTTCTGTACATTGGTTTTCTGTCCTGTCACTTTACTGAGTTCGTCGATCAGTTCTAGTAGTTTTTTGTTGGAGATTTTTGGGTTTTCTATATTTAGTATCATGTCCTCTGCCGATAGAATTTTACTTCTCCCTTACCAATTTGGATGTTTTTTTATTTCTTTTTGTTGTCTGAGTGCTCTGATAGGGCTTCCAGTACTATGTTGAGTAAAAGCAGTGAGGCTGCACATACTTGTCTTGTTCCTAATCGTAGGGGAAAGGCTCTCAGTCTTTTTTTACCACCGAGTGTGGTGGCTATGGTTTGTCATATATGGATTTCATTATGTTGGGGTATGTTTGCTCTAGACCTGCTTTGAATAGGGTGTTTATCATGAATTGATGCTGTACTTTGTCAAATACTTTTTCTGCATCTATTGAAATGATCATGTGGTTTTTATCCTTTCTCTTATTGATGTGACCTGTCATGTTGATCGTTGATTGTTTTGTGAATATTGAACCACCCTTGCATCCAGGGAACAAATTCCACTTGATTGTGGTATATGACTTTTTTTAATGTATTGTTGGATTTGGTTTGCTAATATTTTGTTGAGAATTTTTGCATCTACCAGAATATAGCATTTTATGTTTGAATTAAAAAAATTAATCTCCTTCTGAAACAAGTACTAGTTTATATGGTATAGGAGGTAATACTATAATTGAATGTCCAAAGTGAAAGCATATTTCCTGGACCTGGCCATTTAATTTGAAATAGCTTTAAATTTTAAAACTGAGGTTAATGGAATATAGTAGATAGATATACGTAGATGTTTGTGTAAGGAATACATTCAAGGACCACACTTATGGTTCAGTAGCATTTTAAGGACATTAAAGCTACATTTTTGTGTTTGGACTTGGATTTTTTGGAAATCCACATTTGTGTACATAATTAAAGTATGAATGCACAGAAAGTTTCTTGAGAGGAAAAAACCCCCTTGCCTGCTTTTTTATGTTTTTTTTTTTTTTTTTTAAAGGGCTGGTTACCATGAGATTTCACATTAATACCTCGAGCTTACCTATATAATAAGATATTAAGATATGTAGACTAATTCTGTGGGAAGCTGAAAAAGCAGTGGACCTCCACCTTCTTCAAAGTGAAGCTAATGAAAAATGTGTGTTTGCTTCTCTTAGATGACACAGTATTTTGTGCCAGCCAATTCTAAGTGAAATCAGGGTTTTTGCACACAATTCCAGGCAAGGGAGTTGAATTAGTTTAAAGTCTGCCGTGTGTGAGGCATTTCACAGAAGTTATTGCAAGGATCAGATGAAGTAACTTTGGCAGGAGGTTACTACATATTTTAAAACCAGCAGATTGGGACTGGGAGAGGGAGATGCGGGATTTACACACCTTCACCCAACTACCGTATGCTAGAGTGGACATTGACACATCACTGTCTGTCGGCACGGCCGCTGCTCTTTGCTGTATACCCTATAGTCGCTCAAACTTGATAATTTGAAGACAGGTCAGTATGGAAACTAATATGGGATAGGTTTTATTAGATAGGTTGTGGGTTTTGTTTGTTTGTTTTTTGTTGCTTTTTATTTATTTTTTTGCTGCCCAACATTTTGAAATTGCTCCCGAAACACTTAGGATTCTTAAGTGCGATCCTCACTAGAAACCTTTTTGTTATTGTTTTGGAGGGGAGAGAAAGGGGGATACTTACCGCTGGAATCCATACCTTGATTTCAGCGCTGGGTTGGGGGTTGGAAGCAAGCTGTTACTTTAGTTATAGGTGGCATTGTTGGCTGAGAGCTACCTGGTTCATTTCTACCTCATTTATCATAACTATAAAGTCATCTCCTGTTGAAACATAAATATAGCATCTTCTTCTTTCTTTTTTACTTTGATCAACAGTAATTACCAATGTCCATTTGGGGTTTCCCATGTGCTGGGCCCCATGCCAAGGGCCTTCTCCATATTCAGTTACTCTTCACAGTAATGTATGAACGCTGGGACTCTATTTCTCTTAAAATTGTTTTAAGTTGGCACACCTGTTATGTTAGGTTCAGGTGTGCCGCATAGTGATTCGGTAGCTCTGGGTGTTATGCTGTTCTCCTTACTCCTTAACCATCAGTGCTGTTATTTACCTGTGCATACTGTGTTACAGTTCATAAAACACACTCATCTCTGCTACTAATTTTATGTAGATTGTACCTGAAGATAAAGAGAGAACAGAGACTTTGTTTACCTGGCTTTTCAAGAATTACCTAGGGACGCCTGGGTGGCTCATGGTTAAGCAGCTGCCTTCAGCTCAGGTCATGATCCCAGCATCCTGGGATCAAATCCCACATCGGGTTCCTTGCTCAGCTTCTCCCTCAGCCTCTGCCTGTGTTCACTCTCTCTGACAAAATAAATATATAAAATCTTTAAAAAAAGAAAAAGAATTACCTAAAAAATCCTGACAATTACGTTTCTGACTTACAATTATACATATTAGTAATGAGTACAGTGAGGTATTAAGGTATGTGCTGAATAAACATTTTATTAATTGTAACCCAGAGTTTCCTTGGGGAAATTCTTTATTCTGTAGCTAAAGGTGATGCCTTCTGAAGTCCATCTGGAAATTACAGTGAAAATAAATTCTGTTCTGGTGATTTGTAGAGTGTAGTAGAAGGCGTGGCCATCCACTCATAGAATTGAATCTTAGTTCTAAAGCTCAGTGTTAAACATAAAGGTTTTTTGTTTGTTTCATTTATTTATTATTTTTTTTAGAGGAAATAAGGTCTTTTGTACATTGAAAAGGAACTGTATCTTTTGATCTAACTTTCCTCTTCATGTGGGCATTTCAGGCTAATTTTATAAGCTTTTATTTTTTATATCCTCTGTGTTAGAATTCCAACTATAGGCTTAAGGTGATTATTTAAAAGTCCTTCCTGGGGCGCCTGGCTGGCTCAGTTAGTTAAGCCTCTGACTCTCTCTGCTCAGGTCATGAGCCATGAGCTCAGGTTTTTGGGATTGAAGGACCCCCCCCCCCCCCGCCCCCTGCCGTGGTTCCCGCTCTCTGCAGGGAGTCTGCTTCCTCTCCCTCCCTCCCTCTCCTCTCCCCTTCCACTTGTTCTCTGTCTCTTTAAAATAAATAAGTAAATTAAAAAAAAATGAAAGTACTTTCTTACCTTGCCAGTAATTCACTTTTTTAAAAAAAGATTTTATCATTTATTCATTTGTGTATGTTGGGGGTAAAGAGTAGAGGGAAAGGGACAAGCAGACTCTGCCGTGAGTGTGGAGCCCCATCCCACAACCCCGAGATCATGACCTGAGCGGAAACGAAGAGTCGGTTGCTAAACCGACTGAGCCATCCAGGTGCCCCTGCCGGTAATTGGCTTTTATCTTTGCTCCCTGGTGACTGTGGCCATATTCATATATTAGGTTATTTGCATGAACCCCCTAGGAATATTCTGCATAATCTTAATGATGGCAAAAATAACTAGAAAAATATTATTTCACATTGAAAGTTGAGAATTTCACCATAAGCTGACTTAGTACAAGGACCTGACAACACAGGGGTAGTAGTAGCAGATGTTTTTTTCAGGATGTGACTTAGAAAAAGTACAGGTGGTGTACCTGTTGTGGGAGAAATGACCGTTGTTGGATCACAGAGCTGTATTCTTTCTTCCAGTTCTTTTCCAAATTCTTTACAGCTTTCAAGGGTAGAAGTCTTAAAGAGGTTGGTAGTCTTACCTTTGCGCAGTTGACAAAAACAAAACAACTCTCAGTAATAGGATTTGCTCTCAGAAAGTAATTTGGAGATCTCTGAATGTAAGATGAGACCTGTAGGCACATTGCGTTATTGTATGTGTAATAAACAGCTGGCTCTTGAGTAAAACTCAATGGCCTTTTTTTGACCAGACCTCATGTTACAGGAGGATAACGTTTTGGAATCCTATACTTGGGTTTCTGAAATGACTAGCTCAAGCCAGGAAAAGTTGTTTTGTGATTGCAGAAGGAATTGAGTAAAGAAGGTCTGCTTTTGTTAGAAAGTGGATCGAGAATGCTAACAAAGTAAAAGATGCATTGGTTGAAGTTGAGGAAGATGAAGAGCGATCTAAGGGGATTAAAGTAGGAGTTTGAAAGTGGGAATAGTTGAGAACAGGTTTGAAGAGAGTTAAGAGTGTAAGAGAATTAGCGTGTGTTTGTGCATCTTATATGTAGGTATTAATGAAAGACTCCATCATGTGGAAGGATATGGACAAATGGAATGGGAAAACCATTTATAATAATTCACCCTTAGAAATGCTTCAGTTTGGGAGGCCATTGAGGTATATAATTGATTGCCATATATTATGCATAACTTGCTTTTGGGGCGCCCTTGTGGAAGGCTGTGTCACCTGACGACAGAGCCCGATATGTACACCTCTTACGGAAGGCACTGCGATGAAGATACTGTGGAGCTTACGTGGCATATTGTGATCAGTGTTTGTCCTTTAAGTTGTTTGTTTTTTTAAATTGTAAGCAACTGTAATGAAGTATAATTTATATTTTACTTACCCATACAGTTTACCTGTTTTACCTGGAAGGTCTTTAAGGAGGTTGTCTTTATTTTAAAATGCATCCAGGATGATTGAGAAATGGAGGAAGATTGTTCTTCATTACATCAGGAATTATGTTACGCTTTATATTGTAAAAACTGAATGGGATTCTCTAAGTCCCTAAAATTTAAATTGATATGCTAATAGTTTTGTTTAAATTTTGTGATGCTTCAGTGGAACGTAACATTTAAAAAATGTTTTAATACATTTTAACAGGGTGTTGGGACTCCTCATTACGGTGATATAAAGATTTTTAAAGATTTTATTTATTTATTTGACAGAGGGAGATCACAAGTAGTCAGAGAGGCAGGGAGAGAGAGAGACGGAAGCAGGCTTCCTGCCAAGCAGAGAGCCCAATGCGGGGCTTGATCCCTGGACCCTGGGATCATGACCTGAGTCAAAGGCAGAGGCCTTAACCCACTGAGCCACTCAGGTGCCCCTCATTATGGTGATATAAAATAGGATACATGCTCATTTTTCTGGTCTCTATATTCTAGTTTTCTTTTTCCTTCTTTAAATGGAGCATGGAGGGGCGCCTGGGTGGCTCAGCGGGTTAAAGCCTCTGCCTTCGGTTCAGGTCATGATCCCAGGGTCCTGGGATTGAGCCCCACATCAGGCTCTCTGCTTAGCATATTATGCATAACTTGCTTTTGGGGCGCCCTTGTGGAAGGCTATGTCACCTGACATAGCCTCCTCTCTCTCTCTCTGCCTGCCTCTCTGCCTGCTTGTGATCTCTGTCAAATAAATAAATAAAATCTTTTAAGTAAAAAAAAATAAATGGAGTGTGGAGATATTTAGTTTCTGTTACTTCTCATCTTGTTTGCCCAAGAGTCTCCTCTTTTTTTTTTTCCCTTAAGATTTTATATATTTATTTGACAGAGAGAGATCACAGGTAGGCAGAGAGACAGGCAGAGAGAGAGGAGGAAGCAGGCTCCCCGCTGAGCAGAGAGCCTGACATGGGACTCGATCCCAGGACCCTGAGATCATGACCTGAGCCGAAGGCAGAGGCTTAACCCACTGAGCCACCCAGGCTCCCCTTTCCTTTTTTTTTGGTGAGGGTGTATTTTTTTTCTTTTTTTATATGTCTCCTTTAAAAAACAAAAACAAACCCAAAAGATTTATTTATTTGAGAGACAGTGAGTGAGAGAGAGAGCAGGAACAGAGGCAGAGGGAGAGTTTGAAGCAGACTCACCGCTGAGCAGGGAGCCTACCGTGGGGCTTCATCCCAGGACCCATAGATCATGATCTGAGCTGAAGGCAGGTGTTTAAGCAACTGAGCCCCCCAGGTGCCCCCCAAGTGTCTCCTTTATCATGTGAAGCACAAAACACATGTGTTTGAATCAATAGTTTATTAAGTGGCATAATCACTAGTTTTGTACTAAATTGTGGGTTATCTGTACAAATTAATTAGTGTCAACCTTTTTTTTTTAATCCCAGGCATTTTCTTCTTCTGTTTGTGAGTAAACTTGCACGGTTGATTAGAATTTTTACCTTTTAAAGAGACAAAGAGATAGTCCAGTTCATGCTTGTGAATTCTACAGTGTGTTGGTTTTAGGTCATAATTTTCCTTAGCGTGGCATTACACCCAAAGTGAAATCCCAGTAGTAGTTAATAACTTATGTGGTAATTTATTTTGAAAAAAGTTTTGAACTCTTTTCTTTTTTTTTACCTAGTAGATCCAGGAAGGCATTGTCTTTTTGTGTTTGGGAACTTGAATATCATGTTTCATTCTGTTCCACTTTTGGCCTGACCTTTGTAGGTTACTTAATTCTTGTTTGTATGTCTTGTACCATGTAGGGATTATTAATACTTCAGTTCATGTGTGGTGGTATTTTTGTGAATAAATTGCTGTGGAGTGCTAACTTGTGTGAAGATGACTACTCTTTAAAATTGCTGGCATCCTGGTATCAAACAACTTTTTACTTTAATATTTTAGACTTTTTAGGAGAAAAAAAATCCACATAGGCCCAAAGATTTTCAGAAACTTGATATTTGCTTAATTGCTTATGTTTTTGAGATTATGTTTTGAGATTTTGTAAAACTTTAGTTTGGATAATTATTTAGAAATAGTCTGTGTTTAAATTTTAATTTTCTTTTCTTTTTTTTTTTTTTTTAAGGAAAAGAGTAGATGATAAATAACCATGGAAGCTTCCCTTAAAAATCTGTTTTTTTTGTGTTACTGTCTTTGGTTTTTGGGGGAAACCTGTTTTTGAGATGTTGACCCTGGAATGTGTGGGCTCTTTCTGGCCTTGAACAATTCAGTGGGTTCAGATTAAAGATGATGTATTTTTAGCTCTTGGACAATAGATGGCAGTATTCCATTGCGTGATCACTGTGGCTGTAATGTGACAGATGAAAAGTGAATTTCATGTGACAAATAGTCCTCCCATAAAATTATTAGAAGTCATTAACTTTGTTAACACCTTATTTTTTTTCTAACTTACTACTTTTTAAACTTTGTAGTAGTATTTATGTAAGAATTAGACAAGTTGACCTTCTCAGAAGCAGCACAGATCGTGTACAATCTGCTTGCAACATGTGTGCGGCAGACCAGATGTGAAAAAAAAAGGAAATGCTCCTTCATGGACTGACTCACTGCTTGACATCTTCGTGGCTCTGGCCCCGACCGTGTGTGTTCTCGTGGCTGCCCTCTTGCCCACGGGAGCTTACTCAGTTGGCAGTTTCTGGACCTGAGGACGAACATTTATTACCTTTACCGTTACATCGCTTGGACACTTCCTAAAAACTAACCTTTGCATAAGATGCATTTTGAGTAGCTCGTTAATCCTCAAATCTCTTAACATATATTAAGGTTAAAGAAGCTTAATATTCAAAGAGAGTGCCGTAAGCTACAGCCCTTTAAAAGTTCCTGCCATTCCCACTTGACCAATATGTGTTTGATGGTTCATTTAAGGGGAGGTGATTTGAATATCCAGGCATTTGCAGAGACTTTCCTTTTGGTCCTTCCTTTATTGTAGCCTGGTGATTCTCAAATTTAAGAATTTCTAAGAATTTTATAGTGTTATAGATTCATGTATGTCATACGTGTGTGTGTGAGCCAGTTGTGACTATACACATTAGATCAGCTAATTTCATCATTTTCGGTCCCAATTCTAATAAACGTATGGAGTCTGCTTGTATATAATTCTGCTTGCGTGCCTCATTCCTTTTATTCCCCTGGCTTCGAGGCGGAGAGGAAGTGGTTCCTCCCTCCATTAGTTCCTGTCTGTTTTACATGTTCTCTCCCAATGTATGTGTGTTTCTCTGTCTTAGTCATCTTTACCTTTGACATCTCGGAGACAAGAGTCATTTGATTTTTAGGAGGAGACTGTAGCCAGCTATTAATATTAAGCTAGACTGTAAAAGCAGCTACTGGCGCGTAGTAACAAATGACAATATCTCCGTGCCGCAGTATCCTATTTACTTGATGAAGACAGTAGTAGTTTTTTCTAAAGATTAGATGTATATGTATGTGTAAAGTGTTCAGTGAGTGTTTGGATTATCCTTATTATTATTATTTTGAAAACAGATTTTATTCATTCATTTGACAGAGAGAGAGAAAGAGAGCACAAGCAGGGGGAGCTGCAGGCAGAGGGAGTGGGAGAACGTGGGGCTCGATCCCAGGACCCGGGGATCATGACGTGAGCCAAAGGCAGATGCTTAACCAACTGAGCCACACAGGCGCCCCATGGATTATCATTATTATCATTAAGGACAGGACCTGGCACAGAGTAGGAATTTAAGTGCATTAGTGAACCAATAAAAACGCTATTTTGACTATATTGAATAACTTCATTCTTCTTATCTTTCTAGCAGGACAAAACACTAATGTATATTCTAAAGGTTAAATAAGTGTGGGGCGTGCGTGCGTGTGTGTGTGTGTGTGTGTGTGTGTGTGTATGTGAGTCCCTTGAGTTTTTCAGTAGAATCTATTTAGGTTTATGTCACATCCATTCTGTGTAGTCTTGACAGGTCTTGGATAAGATCTTAATACTATCGTTTTTCTTGACATGGACACTACAAATTATATTGAATCAGAAATCTAATTTAATCCATCCTTATTAAATTGTGAGCAGTAATTGCTTTCAATTTAATGGGATTGAATTCAGTACTAGAAATTTCGATGTTTCCTCATACCTAGTAAAGTTTGGTTATATATATTTCCATGTATTTGTGGGTGTGCCTGTGCAGAGACAGAGACAGGTGACCTTGGACTACTACTTGTATTCAGACGTTCAGTTATTTGTGACCGTTGGTGAGGGTACATAGTGTAAGGATGGCAGTGGGAAAGGCCCTTTCTCTTTCTTTTTTCCCTTTCTACCCAGGAACTAAAGCAGGGAGAGCAATAAAACTAAGGGTCTTCAAAATGCTATTTTCATCCAGTTAGAAAAAGGGGGAAGCAATTAAGAGTCTGTAGAGAAGATGCTGAATGTTTGTTCTTGAGAGTGCGCAGCGGGCCCTTATAATTACGAGAAAAGAGCTTTAGGGTGAAATGAAATCCTTCTAAAAAACGTATTCTTCACATGTTTTTGCTTGATCCTTCCCTCTAAGTCATTTTTAGAAATAGCTCAGTTTACCAACTTCCGTGTCTTACACTGTGCCTTTTTCTTGAAAATGTTATGAATAAGAGGTGAGGCTAATTCATGCACTAAGTGCATTTCTGGGTTAAGGTCTAACTGTTGCCTTAGATCATGGCATTGCGTTTCAGGGAAGAAGCAGGGCCCTCGGCCCCTCCTTCTGACTCCCTCCCTGCTCTGACTCTTGTACTGTTTTCCACAGCCATTTTTTAGCCATCATCATATTAGCTGTTGTTTTCTTTGTTGCTGTTTTTTTAAATTGTGTTGCTGGGTCATTTAAGATGGAATCATTACCTATGAACTGTGATTTTGAAGTCTCTGTAAGGAAGTACTCGGTGAGTGCAGCTTGAGTAAAATTCATGGTAACAAGAGAATCACAGACAAAGATCATTGGGAATATTTTGTGCTCTTTGTGTGAGAGCTGAGTTGTTAGCTAGCTCGGAAGAATAAAGGACCTGTGAGGGTGTTCCAGAATACATACATTATAGGTCTAACAAAACCAGTTAGGAAATCGCTGAAAGGTGTAAAAATGGGAGACATTGAAAGTGGTACACAGACTTCTAGATACGAGATCAAATTAAGGCAGAGAAGCTTAGGAGAGAGTATTTGAAGATTATCATTTTCATCTCTTTAGGAGCAGCCTTTAATCTTAGGTGACTTAGGTGAGTTGCAAATCACAGGCAAGCTGTGTATCTCCTGGGGTGGGGCAGAGAAGGTAGTGAGGACACTTTGCAGTTTGCGGTGAAGGTTTTTCTAGCAGCATAGAGATAGGAAGAAGACTATTGGATGAAGACTTGGTGGTTGTGTTTGTGACGTGTAAATTGCTCCGTGAGTGTAGGCCGTGCTGTGTATCCTTCATGGAGGAATGTAAATATAAGCATGTTTCCATTTGCACGTGTCTTCAAAAAAACGTTGCAAAAACGACTATTTTACAAAATCTTACACAGGGTGGAACTGTATGCATTAATTGCAGCATAGGATAATTCTAGGATTTGACTTATTCTATAATGTTTTAGGAATTAATGTAGGAATTTAAAAACTAGCAATTCTGAGCCAGTGGTGGCTCATTCTCACCTGAGGGATGTTTGGGTCAGTCATTAAAACTTTCTGAGCCTTGTCAGTTCTTTCTTTTTGTTTTTAAATGAAGCGATGTTCAACCAACCTCACAAAATTGAAGTGAAAACGTAAACATGAGGTGATGTTTTAGTGTTCGAGAATATTTATAATTTAAAATATAAATAACTCATTTATTGATTAAGCTTTACTGTTAGTAAACGGATGGTTTTTTAATTTCTTGCTTTACTCTTTGATCTGTTACATTAGATGTTTTTTGTACAATTTAGGAGCTCAGTTCTTATTTATACCAAAAGGTGGCGCTGTTGACCTATGTTTAATATTTTTAATTTGCTTTTTGATGAGGACATGTGTTGGATGTTTTATCTGCAAATGTATTAAATTGAGGTTATATTTTTTACATTTAATTTTCTGTTTTGTAAATGGATCTTTAATTCATGTAGGGTTTACTAGGACCAGGTTTCATTTTTATTTTGAAATGGTTTGGAAATTCAGATATTTAACATTTTGTAGACATAAATTCCTGTATAATCCAGTATAATTAATGATAAAACCTTGTATTAATGTGACAGCTAATGTTTCATGGAAAACATAGTTGCCTTTGTATAGCAAAAACCATTAATTTTTTAAGCCTCTAAAAACAGTCCAGTGATTAAAACATAACAGCCATAAATAAATGATTTGTGTAGGCTTTTAGGTCACACCATGTAGGTTTATCCATTCTGGAATGTTCTTTTATTTTTTTATGTTAAAAGTACTTTTGAAAATTTAGCAGAATCTGTCATTGCTTGAATTTCCTGCTGGTAGTAATGTGATGGGAGGAGAATCTAGGTTCTATGAATAGCTTCTCAGGTGAGAAATGCAAAAATCAGGTAACAGGAATGTGACTAGAAGTGAGGGTTATTGATGCAGCAGGATGTGGTGCAAATACTTCTCCTACAGTCAGGCGAGAACCTCCTGATTGCTCCTTCACGGAGCATAGTGCAGCCAACGTAGTTTACCCGAGCAGGAGAACACAAGGAGGATGTTTCGTGTCCAGTCAAAGCTGTCTGTAGTTGGTTTTCAGTATGGACAGAATTCATCAATGATATTTACTCGAAGTAGAAAAGCACAGAACACCTCTGTTACTAATGTTATAAAATGCTTGACTCTTGCCTGAGGGGCAAAGTTAAAAAACCCAAGGTAATTGTGAGTGTGCTTCCACTGTTCCCTTGATGGAAAACTAGAAAATGTTTCAAGTTAGTAGAACTTGTACTTTTGAGTTTTTGTTAATTTTCCTTCAATACCACTTCCTTAGGTGCAGGCCTTAGAAGTAAAGAGACCTCTTTCTCCATGAAAAAATCATTCTGAGAACTTAATGTGACTGTTGCAGTTACTGAATGTATGTAGCCTGGGGGAAGTGAGGACACACATGGTAGTTAGAGGTTGGTTTTATGTTCATGAAGGTCTGTGTGCTTATATTTAGGTGTTCGCTCTTGTTGCTGCCTTTGTTGATGTAGTAATATGATACATAGGTGATTTGTCTGAATTGTTTAAAAATGCATAATTAGAGGAGGATTGGATTATTCAGCAACTGTTCCAGTAGCTAAAGACTATTATTTAGATATTTTCTTCCAGTATTTGACAACTGTTTTGTGAGCTATGAATAGTATGAAAAATAGAAGGAATGTATTAGGACACATTAATACCTCAGACTCCATACTCTTAGGATACCACTACTGTAGAGATTAAAAAGACAATGTTTTAATTATTTAAAATGCAAGAAATGAATCAGCTCTTTCCCCTGTGTGTGTGTGTGCATGCGTGTGCGCACGCACATATGTGTAGATGTAAAAATTCTGTGGATTTGGTAAATAACAAAGATTTATTTTCCTAAATGACTTTGTGCTTTCAGTCTTTTGTGAGGAAATCAGAAAAGTGCATTCAGAATGACTTTTAAAAAACTCTCTATTTCTGCAAAAATGTAAAATGGAAAAAGACAGGCAAATGTCCCCAAAATGCTTTAAACAGAAACCCCTTCTCCACCCTGCCCCCTCCCCAACCCCACACGCACCCAGACGCTCCCTAATTTCAAATTTCCTTCTCAGGGAAGTTGACATAGTAAAGTGTGATGTTATAAAAGCAATACTTTTCCTGCAAATAATACTTGTGATTAAAAGAAATCCAATCAAATAGCATTATATATTTGTTATGAAAAAAGATCCATCATAGAGATTTTATCTGTTTCCTGTAGATGCCTTATAATAATGTGCTAATTTATGCTGATGATTTTACCTCGTGACACTTCTGTGTGGCCTAGATATGTTAATATGTTACAGCTTTTTTAATTTCAGTAATCTGTGTTGGTTGAATTTGCTTGTTAGTCCATAGTACCCCTCACCAGTCTGTGTCAAGGACTGGAAAAGAACAAGAAAATGTATCTCAGAATCCTTTTCTTTAAGCATGCATTAGTAATTGAAGGAATTATAAAGTGGACATAATTTTAATAAGACTGTTACATCTGAATATACACTGAGAATAGTAAGTACTCCAGATACTGTCAACTTTTAATCAGGAAAGAGAATTGGGTCATTGGTATTATGAAGCAGGGCCTGTTAATACCTTTTGATTTTTAAAAAATTTTTGAAAATGTCAATGAGAAAATATCACAAGAATGGGAAATAGATGGCATAGGCAGTTTTTAAGAAGTAAACCATTTTATTATAGCACTTTCTCTATTCTGTATACTTTGAGCGTTATGTGTCTCAAAATTCCCATGGTAGGAAACTGCTATATGTGATTTGAGAATTTCAAGGTCTCATGGTAGAAAAAGGGGTAAGGATGGCCAAGGTCTGAAACATATGGGAGAACGAAAATTTTCTTTTCTTAATTTATTACAATAAAAATTTCATGGAAGGAAAATAAAAATTTGTATTGCTTAAATATAATTAATTCACCTAATTCTTCTTCTTCCCAGAAACTCCTTATAAATTATTTTTATCCTTTCCATAGAAAGTATTTATCCTTTCCATAGAAAATACTTATTGTAGGAGGGATTTTATTTTATTTTATTTTTTTGCTTCTTGTATTTAGCCCTTTTTCTGCAAGTGTAATGCTCCTTTAGCTTTGCCTTGAAATTGTTGTTTCCCATTTTTGGGTCTCACTTTGATCTGAAAGACACTGACCAATTCAAATGTCTGAAAAACCTGGGGTAATTTTTAAATTAGCATGCTTGGCATAACCGAATGAGTATTTCTCAGTCCTCTCTGAGCCTATGATTCCTCGTCTCTAAAATGGGTTACAGTGTTGAAAAAAATTCATAAATGGTTGATAAATGTTAGCTCTTATTAACTACTAATAAAGAAAATTCAGTTAAATAGAAATGTTTTAAATTTGAATCTCTGAAACAAACTGGACTTTAAATATGTGTTTCATTCATTTTAACCTACTGAAATGGTTTTATGTTTCTCGCACATCTTTTTCTGATGGGGAGTGTTAATTGGGAAATGAGGCTAACTAGGATATGGAGGTAACACATAATAGATGACTTCTTGGGGAACTGTGGAGGCAGAAGGGAGTGATTTCGTGGGAGGGACAGGGATTAGGAGTCGGAGGATTTGAGGTTTTGCTTCAGAGATGACGTTATTAGTGAACTTACTTATCTTTCGTCAGGGAACGTATTTTTACTTTATTTTTCTTCTTCTCATCTATGGAATAACCATTTTGACTTTTCCAGAAGTATGAGGGACAGGTCATGTTTTTTTCTCACACACGTTCTCGTACTTTGAAAGAAGTAAAATGCTGTATTAAGAAACGTCAGGAACAAATCCTTCTTGGACATCCCTACCTCGGCCCCCCCCCCCCAATCTCCTCCTCCCCTAGTCAAGCTGTCCTTAGCGCACTCCTTGCACCAGGATTATCTTTATCTTTGCTTGTAGCACTGTTAGACTCTGTTGGGATTATGTGTTCACAACCCCCTCTCTGTCCTGTTAGACCGAACTTGAGCACAGCTTTTCTATTCATAAGACCCACTGCCATGTTTGGCCTATAATAAGCCCTCAGTGCTGGCTGATGGACTAACATCCATATTCGTGTCATTCATGAGCAGCAAGTAAAATGTACTGAACAGTTATGTCCAGAGTTGGTTTCTCATTTGTGTTTTGCTCTTCTTTTTTACTGTTCGGTGTAAATGACTGACGATTTCTTGCCACGTGAGAGAATTAAATTTCGCATTTTTCTAGTTCAAATAGTTCTTTTATAAGTTTTTGGGACTCTTTTATGAGCCTGCCCACAGTAAATGGCTTTATTTGTGCTTTACAAGTGTTGTGATTCATGGGCACTGTGAGTATAGATTTCATGCTTTAAAGTGACTAACTAAAATGGGCACATTGTTCTTTGTTAGTTCCTTCAATTGGTTCTTTTAATTTTCCTGTTCTTACTGGTGATACCTTAAGGCATCTGGCCAGTGTTGAGTATTTCTTCCTGACTCATCATTCCTTCCGCCACCTGCCAAAGAAATGCTTTTTTACTTTGGTCAAGAACATTAGGAGTTAGATTTCCTTATGGGTATAGGTCATGGGCCATCTGATAAGTCTAAGCATGTCATACTAATTAGCATTGACTGCCAGCCACTCGAATGCTTTAATTCTGGTGCTGTGTTGTTTTAAACCTAAAGGTCTTATAGAGGATGGAGAAATCCTTTATCTGAGTACAAAACTAGCTACCAAATTTAAAGGTTTTTCCTCCACTCCCAGTACAGTTTCCCTTTGTGTGAAGTTCTGGTAGATTGTATTAAGTTGATGTTTATATAATCTTTCAGCATCATTAGATTTTTTTCCTTAGGTATATCTGAATCACCTCTTTTTGAGATAATTTAGAAAAGAGGAAATCGAGGGTCAGGAATGCAGGAGGAAGAAGAATGGTTGGTATGTCCCACGGTAGAGCTTTTAACCTTTCAGCCTGAAGACAGAGATACTTTTGGGCCCCAGTATTTTACCATCTTGTATTTGAGAGCCAGGAGAAAGTTGAGATCTGTGTTGAAGTGTCCTTGGGACTTTGTGGGACCCCAGAAATACAGGAATCTATTATAGTAAGAAAGGATCGATTGGACTTACAGATGTTTTAGATACAGTGAAAGCATCTTAGAACGTATTTTATCTGTTGCAGGTCAAAAAATTTTCCCATGTTTGAATGAGACTGTAGGAGGGAGATCCTGAATTTTCTCAAAAGCAAAGGATAGTTGGCCTTAAAAATGCAGTATTCATCATTATGAACTGAAAGTGTAAAATATCACTTAGTCCTTTCTTTTAGTGTGATATCTTTGTTATACTGTAGCAAATTAAAAAAATTTTTTATTAGCAACATACAATGTATTATTTGTTTCAGGGGTACAGGTCTATGATTCGTGAGTCTTATACAATTCCCAGCTCTCACCATAGCACATACCCTCCCCAGTGTCCATCACCCAGCCACCCCATTCCTCCCACACCCCTCCCCTCCAGCAACCCTCAGTTTGTTTCCTGAGATTAAGAGTCTCTTTTGGTTTGTTTCCCTTTCTGGTTTCGTCTTGTTTCAGCCTTCCCTCCCTTCCTCTATGATCCTCTGTCTTATTCTCAAATTTCTCATATCGGAGAGATCATATGATAATTGTCTTTCTCTGATTGACTTATTTCGCTCAGCACAGTACCCTCTAGTTCCATCCACGTCGGTGGTTAGGGGCTTTCATGGGTTCTTCTCTTTTCTTTCTTTCTTCCTTCCTTGTCTGCCTGCCTCCTTCCCTCCCATCTTTCCTCCCTTCCTTTCTTCCTCCTTTTCTCTTTCTCTCTCTCTTTTTTAAAGTATGTGGGGCCCAAACCCATGACCCTCATAACAAGACTTGAGCTGAGACCAAAAATCACATGCCCAACCACCTGAGCCACCCAGGCGCTCCTCTCTGGGCTCTTTTTCTACTTTTGGTCTCTCTGTTCCATCCTTCCCTTAGATCTTAAAATTCCCCCCAAATAGATTCTTTTGCAATGGGAAGTTTTAGAAAATTAGCCCCCTGATTGGGAAGGGATTACTTTCCACCGGTAATTCTGTAAAGGGGAAACCTTTATGAATCTCTAGAAAGAGGGTTGTGTTGGTCTTAAAGAGTGAGTACTATAGGTAGGAGAATGAGTAAGACAAATGTTGGGTTAGGAGTATCCATTGAGTGAGACTCTGTTTGAGGTTGACCAGCCTGCCTGGGGATCTTAGCCAAGCCATTTAATCTTTCTGAGCCTCAGTTTACTTATGCAGAAAATGAGCAAGTTCAACCTCAGTGTTCTCTTGTTCTTTATAAATTCAATTTTTCATTAGATATATATTTTTTAAGATTTTATTTATTTATTTGACAGAGAGATCACAAGTAGACAGAGAGGCAGAGAGAGAGAGAGAGAGAGAGAGAGAGAGAAGCAGGCTCCCTGCTGAGCAGAGAGCCCCATGCGGTACTCGATCCCAGGACCCTGAGATCATGACCTGAGCCGAAGGCAGCGGCTTAACCCGCTGAGCCACCCAGGCGCCCCTCATTACCTATTTTTTTACCTGCTGCTAAGTGCTCTGTATTTGTCAGTGAAAAAGACAGATATGGTGCCATACCTGTGAGAAGATCCCTACTTCTCCTGGCTTTGTTGACCTATCCTTCTCCTGTTTCTTCCCCTTATCTAGTAATGGATAATGAGGACATGAAGCGTTGCAAAATGATTAATTACAATTTTGGGGACCCTGTCTGCTTTTGTGTACAAAGTGAATCAGCATGTTTTGGAGGAAAAACACACTTGCAAAGACCATAGTTTTTATATGTTAAAAATGTTATTAAAATGAAGAATTTTCTGTTAGTGGAAATAATTGGGTGGCTTGGGAGAGAGAGGAATGAACGTCTGAGCTAGAAAACAATCTTGTTTCAGTGGACCAGGTATAAATGGGGAAGATTTATCCTTGATGCTGAAAAGTAATTAAAAAGTATTTGAGCTTTTTGGGGGGTGCTTACTCATGCCATTGTATATGCTGAAGGTCAGATGCAATTTCTTTTAATCTGGGGGGAGAACCTGTTTGGTATGTCAGCCTTTAGAGTGGAGAATTGAAATTTATTGTCTAACTAAAGTGGAAAATAATTTGAATAGAGTCAATAAAAATGAAAGGAATAACATTTTACTTGATTAAGAAATACCGTGAGGCATCCAAAATGAAGAAAAGTCCGCATTTGGCTTCAAGATATAAAATGATCCTTCAGTCTGTGTAGGTTGGTTCAAGAGCGTTTAACTCTGTCAGAGGCGGCCCGGTTAGCTTCGTATAATTTAAAACTCTGACTTCTCCCAAGATACTGATGAAAGCAACTGAATTTATTGGTTATTAGGTAGTAAGAGTAAGTTCAATTTTCTCCAGACTTGTGACAATTAGAGGCCGGTTCTAGCATATCTAATGCTTCAGTTTCAAGGCTACCTCTATTTGAGAGCTGTTTTGGGGAGATAACCTTGTAACACATCCATTTTAATGAGTACATTACTCTGACCACTTGCTGAAGTAGACTGGCAGTGACTGCTGACCTGAAGTGAAGGCCCGTGTTCAATATTAATACGGCCCGTCTGCATCCAGACAGCAATCTTTCATTTTGACATGCACATAGTCAAAGTAAATTAATGTTTAAAACCCGAACACTCTAAGTTCAGCCAGTGTGTGCATTCCATAATAATCCTTCAGAAGCAGTTTACATAGAAATGCTGAGTGCTTTCTTATACTTTATTTATCATATGTATGGGTCCACACTGCAGTATTTGTAACAAGATTTACCCAGTGCTGTTTTTGTGACTCACTTGTCTTGTGGTGCCTGAAGAAATTAATTATTTTAAGATTTAGTCTTTGCATGTTTTAAATAAAATTACACTCTTTTTATATATTCATGTCTGGCAAGATAGAAGCCTAATTTCGGTTATATTATTTTTAGATATTTTTACTAAGCTAATTTCTTTCTTTATTTCTGCTCAGATAATCACCAGTTTTTGAAAGCATGGTACTAATTTTTAATAAACTAGGCTGGGAAATAGTGTGTGTTTGTGGCTATCTGTGTAACAAGGGTATTACTGGAGGATTTTTCTTCTCTTACATACCATTTTCTAAACTTGCTTTTATTGGTTGCAAAAACATTCATGGCAGATGTAGTAATGGGGAAATTATATTAACATTTAAGTATTAAATTAGCTTTTAGCCAGAGTCTCCTACTAATATGATGACATTTAGTGAGTTCAGGATTTTAAGGACCACGTTGCACAACTCATTGTTACACATTTCCTGTTTGCCTTTTTAGGAAAGTATGTTAGATCTGCTTTTTCAGATTGAAAATTTCCATTGTGGATTTCAGTGGTGTTCTTATTTTACTTTGCTTGTCAATGTTGGTCATTTACGTATTAAGAATATGTGTAGAGTGACCGTAATGAGAATAGTTTGCTGTTGTTGCTACGTATAACAAGCCAGGTTTCATAACACGTTTTTAGCTTAATTTCGAAGAAAGATCTCAAGTTATATTTATTAACAAACATGTTTCAGCTAGGGGGTTTTCCATTCTCCAAAAGGATGGCAGATGCAGGTGAACCTGATATGTATCTAAAGGACATGTGCTACATTTAAATTCTATCTCCTGCGTCAGCATGACATTTGATATTTTGTCTTAGCGTTACGAATGCCATGCTTTTGCTGTAAAAATCAGAATTAGATTCCTTCTGTGTCTGATAGAATTTACTTTCTGTTCAGAAATAAATATAATATTTGGTTTAGTATATAGACCATCAGGTAACAACTGTTAGATCATACTTAATACGTATATAGTTTCCCGAGTCTTGGATATCCCTAACATTAGGAAAATCTGTGCTTTCCCCATGGTATGGGGGATTTAGATTGGATTTGGAAACATTGTACAGAGAACACCTATTGTTTCCACTGAATGACGAATGCCCTACAGAGGTGAACCTTTTGACCCACCGCTCTTCCAGTAGTAATGGATTTACACTGATTTGAGCATAGTCTGTCACTTGGTCCTGTTTTCAGTTCTCATGTGTGATGACTAGCTGACAAAATTAAACATCTGCTTTGTGGCTGCAGAAGGCAGTGTAACTAGCTGGCTCATACTTTAAAATTTACAATGCAGGTTTGATTAGTGTTATGTTGTCACCACCTGAATTAACTAGCTGTGGATAAATTGTCTAGATCACGTGAACATAGTCATTTTTATTCTGCCGCACGGGGGATTTTTGTCCTCCTGTAAGGTTTCGTAAAAGCTTGTATGAGCTTGGATTAATTAGAAAATCAGCATTTTAACACCACCTCTCCCCCAGTCAGAGACTTTGTGAGTGAATTCTACAAAAAGAGACCATGTACGAGATTCCATAGTTGGGCCTGCTGTTTGTGATCTGATTCTAATTTGCTTGCTTTTATAATTCTACCACAAAACCCAGCATGTTATACCTCTAGAAAGATGAAAGGGTTTAGCTGGAATATGTATACATGTAGGTTTTTATGGACTCATCTGTACCTCTGTACAAACACACTATAAAATCAGTGCATTGGGCTGAAGTAATAAGACCTCTCGGAAAGTAAGAGTAACTGTGGAGTCCAGAGGTCTTGGGATATTTTGATGGAAGCTATCCCTGTGCCTTCATTGATAGAAATATGACGGGGCAGACATTTTCTTTGGTGAAAAGTGGTGCACAGCAGACGGTGACCTCCGCTTCTTGCAGTTTTATGAACTTAGTTCAGAGGGCTGGTTACTGAGAGCAAAATATGTGCATGATTACATATAATCAAGGTTAATTTTTATCAAGGGTCACCATGTTTTTGCTATGGTCTGACAGCCATGACCTACATTAAAAGAGCCCTGTGGGTCTGTCTGGTGTATTTTTGCTTGATGTCTGGGTAGTTTATTTCAGATGCTTGTCAGTTTCATTATATATTATCGTTTGGGGCTCTTGGTGGATTTTCAGGTACACCATAAACACAGTGCTCTTTGCCATTAGGTTGTCATGAGGGTGCTTCTGTTGTGTGGGGTGTAAACATTCTTCAATCTTGAAGGATGAGGAATTTGGGGGACAGTTTCCATTTGGTTTTTTGTTATATTCAATTGGTAGATGTTTTTGAAATAAGATACATTTTAAAAAAGCCCTACAACCGAGATTCCAGATTTGGTTCAGTTAATTCATTCTTCAGTTAGTTTTTTGGGGGGAAAATATTTTGGAGTTTTTAATTCAAATGCATTTTCCTTGCTTAAGAAAAATCCAGATGAGTAGTTTATTTCACAATATAGCAACTAAGTAGGATTTATAAGACGGATTTACAAATCGTTTCTTCTTCTGCTGTTACAAAGAGAATGGTGGGTAGTGTTTAAAAAAACATGTGATTTAGGACATTTTGGTGACTCAAAGACAAAACTTAATGGCTGTTAAAACTGGGTATTTGGTTTTATAGTTTTGAAATCATATTTAATTTTGGCCATATCTGTCTTGGTAGTTTAAAGGATAAACAGTTCAAACAGTAAGAAAAAAGCAGTTTGTGTTTTGTCAGTTTTCAACTTTAGATATCAGTAAATCATTGCTGTAGCCTTCTTTATCTTTTGTTTGCACAAAAAACCTGTTAGAATTATGTCTGGGGGGACCATCTGCTGTGGTTCCCAGTCTTGTCAGTGTGATAAGGGATAAGCTGTATAAACAGGGGCATCAGAAAAAAAAAAAAAAAGAGAGAGAGAGATTGAGAGAGGGAAAAGCAGGCTGCTTTTAGGAAGGAAAAAGTCTGATGTGGATTTAATTTTATAATGTAGCCACAGAAAGTCACAGGATTTTGCTCACAGTCTGTCAGGATTGATGCTGTCACGTATTTATTTAGAAACCACAGGTCCATGTTATTTAAATGGTTTATCTTCATGATAATATTAAACCTTTTTTTTTAAATAGGGTTCCCATTTTGGAGGTCAAGCTTTAGAAGTTCTTTGAAAATATATCTGTATAGCGCTTGACATTGCAGTATTTTCCAGATGGTCGCTTTAGTTTTTGAGTTCTTTTTTCAAGCTATTAATTTTTCTCTCAGTTGAATCCTCAGAAATCATCCTTTTCCTTTTTCATTTGCAGTGAGGTCATGGTGCTTCATAAGGAACAAGCCAGTCATTTCCATGGCAACACACTCTATCAAAACATCACAAATCTGTCTTGTCCCTTACCTTCAGACTCTCAAGTGGGAGAAGTGTGTAAGCAGCACTGTTCTTACAGAACCCTGGATTATAGCAGGAGTGCAGGAAGGAGAAGAAAGTCAGCTAAAAAGAATTAATCTGAAAAGTACCTTAAATTCACTTGGCTACATATATGTGTGTATGTGTGTTTGTGTATACATATAAAATTTACATTAAAATATGTTTTATGGGGCGCCTGTGTGGCTCAGTGGGTTGGGCCTCTGCCTTTGGCTCAGGTCATGATCTCAGGGTCCTGGGATCGAGTCCCGCATTGGGCTCTCTGCTCAGTGGGGAGCCTGCTTCCCCACTCCCCCTCTGCCTGCTTCTCTGCCTACTTTTGATCTCTCTCTGTCAAATAAATAAATAAAATCTTAAAAAAAATTCATGAAAATTATGTTTTATATTAAACAGTTTTTTTTTAAGATGGAAAAATAAAGATTTCAAAAAACTTGATTCGAAAAGTGACCCTTCAGCACCGGTACAGGAAGTGTGAGAAACTGAGTTATCTGGTGCATATGAACACATTACACGGTTGCTCTGCTCACGAGAAGTCCACCTTAGCTTTAAGGCTCTAGCGCATTCTCATCAGTCATTTTGGCTTAAGACAGTGTTATTTCGGCACGGTAGTGGCTCCTTGAACTTTAAATGAGTTCTACAATTTTGTTGTCCGCCCCCTCCCCCCATTAGGAGGGAAAGTGAGATGACATGGTTACAGTCAATCCTTGATCAATATGGGTTTGAACTGTGGGTCTGCTTATACTCAGATGTTTTTTAATAAATACTGTGTAGCACTGTAAGTCTATTTTCTCTTCTTTATGGTGTTCTTAATAACTTCTCTTTTTTCTAGCTTACTTTATCATAAGAATACAGTATGTCACAAAGTATATGTTAATTGTCCATGGTATTGATAAGGCTTCTAAGGCAGTAGTTAAGTTTTTGGGGAGTCCGAAGGTAGATGCAGATTTTCAACCGTTCAAGGGCTGGGGGTTCTGCGCCCTTATTCTCTGTGGTGTTCAGGGTCAGCAGAACTTGTTTTAAACAGGGGAATGAGTGCTGTATCATAATTACTGAGAATTTCATACTCTTTGAGATCTGTTACGGTGTACAATTAAATTTTTATAATTTTTTTACATTTTTAATAATTAAAAA
>RCUC01168012.1:0-76061 GCA_003697995.1 Taxidea taxus jeffersonii
CGATCTGAGTTCTATCGCTTCTGACTGTGTTAGACCAACCTCCCATCTAACTTCCTCCTCTCTAAAATGAGGGTCATAAAATTTTGCACATCGCAGGGTTTGTGTGTGACGTAAGCAACAAGGCATATGAAGTACCCGAGACAGTAGCAGGTAGTGACAAGAGCTATGTAAGTTCTATCTATTTCTATTATTAGTGCTCACTAAAGACTAAGTTCGATGAAACTGGGTATTTTCCCTTGAAGATTAGTGCCGGGCAAATACAACAGTGATTTGTAGGTAGTGGGTCTTTTCTGGAAATTTTGGAACGTTTGGCTGAAGGAAGATGAATGGAAATATAATATTTTGTAAAATCTTAGGGGTTTCCTCAGTTATTCTTCATTAAATAGTAGAATTGCCAGGCTGGGAGGGCATCACCACTGCTTTGATTCTAGATGTTTTCTAAGTGTATAGACCCTTTAGAGGTCTCTGGAATCCATTTCAGGTTCCTTTAAAGCCTGCCTTAGTTTGTTTAGGCTGCTATAACAAAAATGCTTAAACTCAATGGTTTATGAGCAATACACCTATTTCTCACAATTCTAGAGGCTGAGAAGTCCTAGGTCATGGCCGCAAAGATTTGGTGTTCAGTGAGAGCCTGCTTCCTCACAGTGATGCTTTCCCAGGGTTCCCCACGTGGTACAAGGGGCACACTAGGTCTCCAGGGTCTCTTTTGTAAGGTCACTCATCCTAACCAGGAGGGCGCCACCCTCATAACCCAGTCACCTCCCAGTGGCTTCCCCTCCTAATACCTTGAAGTTAGGATTTTAATATATGACTTTGGGGAGGGGAGACACAAACATTCAGACCAAAGCATCTCCCACTCCTATAGAAAAAACATAAGGGTCATTTTTGAGGTAGATTGAGAAGGGTATGCCTCCTTGTCACTATTTTGTGGGACTACCCTTTGCCTGAATTTCTATTTTTTAATAAGTTCTTTTAACACGTATTGCTATTGAATTTTTTATATGACTATCAAAGTCAAATACTTGGCTAAAATGAAAATGGTCTTCTTGGAGATTTGTTTTTTGTTTTTTGTTTTTTTTTTCCCCAAATGCCTAAAAAAGGGCTGGTTTCAGGTCAGGTGAGATTGATAGTCAATTTTGCTCTCTTTCTGTGAAGTGCTCTAATTTTAAGAGTGCCCCTCAGCTGCTTGTGCGATCCTCACAGATAAATTTGAGGTGAAAACCTCTGTGGACTGAAGCTCTGGGATCACGATCTCATATCAAGAGAATTCCATTTCTGTGGAATTTTCCAGCCTGGTGCTCATGGTCTGACATTCATGAGATTCTGTTGTGCTTGGATGAGAAGAAAAATTCTCTGTGACCTTGAAACTTTTGTTTTGGATGGTTCCTCCTTCTATTACTTCCTCATTGCATTAATGGCTGCCCATGGATCCAAGATAAACCATCCTCCCCATGCCTGCTGAGGGACCGAAGCTTAAACATTTGACATTCTCTGTTGTCACGGTGTTAGGACCAGCTTCCTCATTTGTGCTGTAAAATTCTGGAAGGTAAACAGTTGTGTATATATTTTCACGTGTATCAAACTCACACTGGGCACACACAAATTTTGTTGCCTCTTTGAACTCCTTGAGATTTCAAGGGTGTGCATGTGGGGGTAGATCCCTGTCTTTGCGTTGGGTCCATTCCCCATTCCAGCCCTGCCTGCTCTTTCCTCTCACCTGAACATCTGAGCCAGCAGAGAAGAAACAGACAAGGGCCACCCGACCCTGCCCTATGGGCAGCCCTATTACAAACATGCACACATGCACGCACACAAACACACGTGTACACACTTGCCTGCAACCGTCCGCCCCCAAGCTTGCACACACCTACTTCAGGGTTTCTAAAAGGTTCTCTTCAAACATGCATGGGAGATCTGCATGCGGAGTCCAAGTATGGAAGGAGATCGGCTAGAGGCACAGCTTGAGTAATCTCTGACTTTCCCTCTTTTCCCTTTGTGCCTCACCCTTATACGCTTCCCTTCGCTAAGACGTATTTCCGCAAGACCTTCTTTCCCAAGGCTCCCGTCTCTCCTGTCACTGTCTTCTCTCCCTGGTAAGGCTCCAGCCTGAGGTATCCCTCATGGGGGTGCTACTGCGATCTGCTTTTCTGGTGATTATTCTGAGCCATCCACACTCCGCCCCTCCCTCTTCCAACCAAGGCTACTGGCAAGTGCATTGAACCATCTGGGCAAGAGATGGCTAAGCCCAGGACGGGGAGCCAGCCCTGAGCCCCATTGTCAGTTTGTTCTAACCAGCTGTGCTCTGAAGCTGGTGGTTCAGGAAGAGCCTAAGTCAGGGACTGGTACTGTAACAGCAGAGCTCACAGAGCTAAAGAGGACCTCATCACCTAACACCCAGCGGCGGGTGGAACCGCTCTCTGAGGATGTATACAAGCCCCACGACCCTGGGGTCACGTCAGGTTTTATTGGTCAAGTTCAGGCAAGTTGCTGTGCACAAAAACCATTATTGCAAGAAATCTGGGGCCCCCCCAGTGGGATTTGATTTTAAAGAATGTGCAAAAAACACAGAGAAGAGTGAATAAGCAGGGATAAACAGGACAAGAGATTTAAGGCAGCAGAAGCCTTAAGTGAGCCTTGGCTTGCAAAGATACAAAGGATGGTTAAAAGGACTTCCAAACTATCTTTAGACGGAAGAGGCTGAGAATGGGGATCATGGAGGGGATTACATGAGCAAAGGGGTGGCTGGACTAGGAGATCCCTCTAGCCCTGGCAGTCGGTGATTCTACCAGACAGATGTCAATGTTCTGTATGAGGTCCACAAATGTCCAAGGATGTGAATGAGGAAGATAATTCCAGAGGCGGAAAGACTGGCTACTGAAGCATTATCAGTTGTTACTGCTTCTTAGCTAAAATGTTTAATGTGGGTCCCAGAATTACTGAATTTATTCCCAGGACATGTTTATTTTCTGGGAGAATCTGATTTGCCCAAAGTGCCCTGTCATTGGCTGATACCACTCTGTACTTAATGGCAGCTTTCATCTGTGGATCTCAAAGAATTTTATAAATATCGTTTAGTTCTCACATGTGACTTCGAATTCTTTTGCACACTCGTGAAATAGGTGGTAAATACTTTTCCACCCAGGCAAAGCCAGAATACTGAAATGGCTGGTCTCCTGGGGTCTAAGTGCTGGTTGATGAGACCTGATACTGACACCCAAATGAGCTCCAAGCTCCTCCCACCATTTACGTCAGATCTTCCTCTGACTTTAAACTCTCAAGTAAGATGTGAAGTCTGGGAGCTATTTCCAGATTCCCAATCAGTGTGTAGATTTAAGAATTGTGTTTCCCTTCTGGCTTTACAAAATTGGAACTGCCTTATACTTTGCCACACACGCAAACTCACACACAAAACCAGAGCTGTCTGGAAGGTTCTGGAAGGGTTGGAAGGTTCTGGGACAGGGTGGAACACTTTGCTGCTGCCCTGCCAGCCCGACCTCCTAATGCACTCCCCATGCCATTAGCACTGTTTCACTAGCCACAGGGAATGCCTCTGGGGTCCGAGATAAAAGGGAAAGCTCACACATTACAACCTCCCACCCCACACACTTCTGGCTCTGACACTGACATCTTCATGGCTGAAATCCAAACGCTACTTGCTGCCTTAATTTCCTCTCCATTTGTCCCTTCTTAACCCCCTACTGTCCCATGTCCCCTCTCTCCCCTCCAATGAATTCACTTTCTGAAAGTCTTCAGTGACTCCGTGCAATTCCAAAAGGTATTTCTCAGGTCATTCCACTTGACCTCCCTGATGCTGTTGTCCAAACTATCCTCCGCCTTGAGAGTCTCTCTTCCTTTGACCTCTGTGGCCCTGAAATTCCCATTTTTCCTTTCACCCTTCCGGTGATTTCTCTTTCTTATTCGGAGGGCATTCCACGATGAATTCCACGAGCCCTTGCGGTCCTTGAGCTTCTCTGACCCTCCTGTGAGATCAAGACTTATGGGATCCCCCTCTGACAGGGGTACAGACAGCTCTCCCTGTCTCCTAGACTGGAAAACTGACGGCTTCTATACACACTTCCTTTCCCTTCATTTTCTACATCCAGGGTTTACTGAGATTCTATTTTCCCTCCAAAGTAGCTCTTAGCACTCAGTGCCATCTCAACCTGGGCCCCTGGCATCTAGAGCATTTTTCCACCGAACTTTTTGGTCATGTACATTAGCAAAATATGTTCATATATGGACCTCAGATTTTAAAAGTTTTTTTAAATTGAGATATAATTCATTCTCCCAGATTTAAATTGTTTGCGTGTTATCTATCGTATTAGTCTGCTGGCATTGCCACAGACAGCATGGCTTAAAGAACAGACATTTGTTTTTGCGCAGTTCTAGGGGCCAGAAGTCCAAGATCAAAGCGTCTTCAGGGTTGGTTTCTGGTGAGAGCTCTCTTCCCAGCTTATAGACAGCTACCTTCTCACTGTGTCCTCACATGGGCTCTTCTCTATGCACGCACAGGGGGCAGGGGAGGCTGGGGGTGCGGAGGGAGAGAGGAGAGAGCCTACCTTCTATCTTCAAATACAGTCACGGTAGAGGTCGGAGCTTCAGTACATGAATTCGGCAGGGACACATGTCAGTTGGTAACATATGCAGTTTCTATTAAACTATTTAAAATACATAAAATATACACTAAAAAAACATGGGGCTTTTAAAGGTGAATGCAAATAAGAATGCCGATATTTTCTTCCCAGTCTCTTAGTGGATCGCCTTGAGTGCACGTAGGAGTGCACGTCTGTCACTTGACCCCGTGGGCCTTGGTGATGACGACAATATCCTAACAGCTCGGTCTGCTGCCGGGCTTCTGCTTTGCCTTCTGATACATCCCAGGCTCTGTAGTAATCTTTATAAAACTTTGGTTGCTTCTTTGCCCTTCTTCAGAAAACTCTGGTACCCCAGGGTGCTCAGAGGACAAGGCCATTGCCAGCTTGACCCTCAGGGCACTCTGTGTCCCACCACCACCATTGTCCTTCCTAATGACCCACGTGGGGCCCTTCCCCCTCCTCTGCAGGTCGTGGGCCTCTAGCTTGCCTCAGCACCACCTTGCCTGTTCCTCCAACATGCTTTCCCTCCCTTCTTGAAGTTCTGTCCCACCTCTTGGTACGTGGTTACCTGCTGCTCAGCCATGTTGCTCATGCTCTCATGGGCACCGTCTTATTTTTTCAGCTGCATTATGAGTTCTAAGAGCTCATGGCCCAGGAATTTCTTCTTCATTTCATATCCTTCTCTGAACACAGACCCTGAACCTGTCCTCTGTTGCTGTGGAGCTTCTCGGTCCTCCTTCCAGAGTAGCACCATCCACGGGGCAGCCCGAGTGGCCCCAGAGGTTGTGGTTGGGCAGAGACGACCATGGAAGCCTTGTAGGGACCATCTGACTTGCCAATCACACGTGTACCCATGGTCCGTAGCTTTTTACTGCCAATTCCTCAACCTACTCCAGCTCGGCTTCTTACAAATGGTATTTCCCAGAAGTTGGTAATATATTCTCCTAAAGATTTAAAAGATTTTATTTATTTATTTGACAGAGAGAGAGAGGTCACAAGGAGGCAGAGAGGCAGGCAGAGGTAGAGGGGGAAGCAGGCTCCCCGCTGAGCAGAGAGCCCGATGCGGGGCTCGATCCCAGGACCCTGAGATCATGACCTGAGCCGAAGGCAGAGGCTTAACCCACTGAGCCACCCAGGCGCCCCTATTCTCCTAAAGATTTAATAGAAGAAAAGTTGGCTGCTTATTTGAAAAGTATGCTCTTGGCTGCCAGCTCGAAGTGCCTTAAATTAATGTTGACAAATGTGAGATGTATTAGCAAAGCATCCATCTCTAGTGCCTGATGGGGCTCAAGACGTGCATGTAAATCATTCAGATGACAGTTTTCTGGGCTGAGCGCTCGGCATTTACCTGCCACAACTCAGTGCACCTGTTCACAGATGACAGCGCTGGGACGCTGAGGATGATTTGAGATGATGGCCACTCAGGAGCAAAATGACTTTGAAACACAAGCTTGGAGCTGTCTCCAAATCTTCTTGAATTCCCCTTTAAGACACAGCAGCAAATGCTGACCTGCACTAACACGAAGATATCGACTTACCTCCTGGACTTGAACTTTATGGCCATCCGGATGCACTGCAGCCATCCAGTTTCCCTGGGGACTGGCAGTCCTGGGATGGACGGCCTTGAAGACCCGCTCATGGAAACCCACCCTTCTTTGTGAAATGAATATGTGCAAGTGGAAAATTAGTTTCTGGGCCCATTTTAGGAGGTGATTGTCCCCAAACCTGAAGGGTTTAATATATAAACTACCTATTTTTTCCTTATTTACCTGGTAAAGTCGACAGTTGGTAACTGTCCTAGCTGTGTCCAGAGTCCAAAAATCACTTCACAGAGTGTATTTCAGGTATAATTTGGTTCAGTGTCCTGAACCAAGGTTATCTCACCAACGCCTTTGAGCTCTTTGTGGCAGCCAAGGATGGTACCCGGTACAGGGGGGTCGCGTGCGTGACATGCCCAGACCTCGCAGGTTCCCATCGGGCGATGCTTTGCGGGTGGGAGTGTATGCGCAGCAATCCCGTAAGGGTTGGTCATTGAATTTTCTCTTCACTTCTCCGTACTTTTTCATGGTAGCCACCTGAGTGTCTCTCACACTGACAGGAAAGGGCTGAGTTGGTGAGAGTGACAGGTTTGGGGAAAGGCCCACACTGTTCACAGAAATCTCTGCCAGTTGATTTTTTTTTTTTTTTTTTTTGGCCAGTTGAATATTTCTTTGAGATTTTTGATCCTTTTATTTTCCCAAGAGACCCAAAGAGAAAGAAAGGAAGGGAAGAAGGAGGACTGGCAGAGGGAGAGATCAAGGGAAAAAGAAAAGGAAGGATAGAGAATGAAAAGGAAGGAAGGAAGGAAGGAAGGTGGGAGAGATGGGGAAGAAGGGCGGGAGGAAGACAGAAATGGAGAGAGTAAGAGAAAGAGAGGAAAGGGAAGGGAAGGGAAGGGAAGGAGAGGAATGGAGAAAGGAAAGGAAAAAGGAAAGAAAGAAAAGGAGAGAAAAAGAAAAGAAGAGAAGAGAAAAGAAAAAGAAAAAGAGAGCCTGTCTTGTGGTCAGGCCCACCCACTTTTAAAACGCTGCCTCTCTGAGAAGAGTTTAGCTCAGGTCACTCTTTCCCTCCCAGCCTCCATCTTCCACTGTGGCTGTTGGCACCGGCCACTGGACCATTACAGATGGCACCAGGGGAGGGGGGCTGTGCTGGCCTTCTTATTTCTCCTGGACTTGTGCTGAGGCCCGAGTGGGGAATACCCACGTTGGCTGCCAAGTGAAGCATTTTCGTAGCCTGAGTCACACAGACAGACCTTTCGTCTGTGAACACAAAACAGGCAAATAAAGAACAGGATGCTAATCCTGGAAGGCAGAGGAGGGATCACTGTTCCGTACCATTATACCCACTCAGGGTAATTCTTAACCCCATTATTCTGTGCTTCTGTTTTGTGGGAGGGTCATGCAAACTGCTAATGAGAGGGCGAGCTGGGATCCCCTCCTCACTGTTTTCTCTAGACCCTGCTTGGAAGCACCATGCCACAAACCAGCATGAAGGTTGGCAAGTCTGTTCATCACTGGGGCTTAATTAAAATACACCGAGCCTTGCAGAAACTTGTGGTTTAGAGTAATGGAAAGTTTAGGGAGTCAGAAACATAGACAGATCCCAGGAAGAAAGGTCAAATTGCCCCTCCAGCACTGGATTTCTCGCCTTCCATTTCCTCCCAGACTTAGTGTTCATTCCTTCTCAAATGCATCAATTATTTTTCTAACAAAGGACGAATCAATGTCATGATTACAAGTATTTGGTATTTACATACACAGAGGCATTATCCAAATGTTCTACTATTTCATATTCCTTCGTATTGGATTGACTTACAAACACGTATTTTTTCATGCCCCTACTATGTGTTCAGCAAGTGTGGAGTGCTAGGGATGCAGTTGTGAGCCGAGCTAGACCAGCTTGGCTGCTTTCCTCAAGGATCTTCTTTCTGAAGTCTTGGTGGCGTCTCTTGGTCTTTCCATCATGTTAAGAGCACAGCATTTGGCTTGGTCTTGGGAAGCGAACTCGACTTTCACAAAGTGTCAAATAGTTAAGAAAAATAAATGGTTTTGAATACAGCACTTGTTACTAGCATATAATTACATATCATTGAATATGTCTTTCTAACGGTGATGAGACAGCAGTATCCTTCAAAGCATGATGTACACATGTTACTTCCAGGCGTCACTTTGTTGGACCAGCTCCCTGAGTCAGTCGGCACAGCTCCCCGCAAGTGTTGCTTTAGTTGTTGGCTGAGCTAAGGCGCTTTGGGACAGTGTCCCAGTGTACAGCCTCTACATCCAAATCAACTGTGTTTGTAAAAATTCCCTTTTTTTTTTAGTCTCAATGCAGGTCCACAGAATAGAATCTCAGGAGTTGGGATCAGACACATGCCTTTCCAGCAAGAACCCCCCCAGGCATTTTTGTTCAGAGTAAAATTTAGAAGTGTTATTTTTGAGGGGCATCTGGGTGGCTCAGTTGGTTAAGTGTCCCACCCTTGATTTTGGCTCAGATCATGATCTCTGGGTCATGAGATGGAGCCCCACATTAGGCTCTGTGCCAGGTATGGAGCCTGCTTGAAATTCTCTCTCTCTTTCCCTCTCCCTCTGTTCTTGCCCCCTGCTTGTGCACACGCATGCACACACACTCTCCTCTAAAATGAAGAGAGAGAGAGAGAATCTTATTTTTGAGCTTTTCTCATTAAAATCAATACAAAAGCAATCCATCAGTTGGGTCAAACTAAGCAAACCTAACCCAGCCTTTGGGGTGGGGAGCTGATATCAGCTAGGTCTGTGATAAGTTTCCTTTGGCAACACATAACACTTCCCCTCCCAAAGCAATAAATAATGATACAATATTGCTTATGTTCAGCTGGTTGGGCCAAGGACCGACCTTCATCAGGTCATTTGCTTTCTCACTTTCTTTATCTGCAGAGTGAAGGCTTGGACTTAATGATATTTATGCACCTTTTTTGTTCACGTGAAGACACGAAGCAGGTACCTGCAATGATGGCCAGTACTTTTATCCCTTCCTGTCTACACGGCCTTCCCATATCTGACACAAACACTGGCCAGCAGGAGATTAAGGCAGAGAGAAAGAACAGGATTAGCACAACAGAAGCACGTCTTTTTTCTTGTCTTCTTCTTTCTCATGCACAATGTCCTTTGTTCTGTTAGTGGCTGAGTTCATCATTTTAAGTGATTCATTCCTGTATTAATTCATTTATTGAACACTTAAGACTGTCCAGTATATTCCAGGACAGGGCCATGTGTTGAGGATGTAGAAATGCACAAATACTTGGATGGATCTCATATGGTCTTCTCCCTCCTAAAACTGGTATATTTTAGCCATAGTCCATCAACACCCTTTTCAATCCTAGGTTCCTCCTCCTGAAGGAGTGGTATAGAAAATATTTTTAAAACATAAAGACAACAAAAGGAAAAAAAAAAAAAAGACAAGGTAGGGAAGGGCAGAGGGGGAGAGAGAATCTCAAGCAGGCTCTATGCCCAGTGCAGAGCCAACTCAGGACTCCATCTCATGGCCCTGAGGTCATGACCTGAGCTGAAATCAAGAGTCAGATGCTTAACCAACTGAGCTACTGCAGGAACCCCTAAGAACCATCCTTTAAAAATACCTTGGGGCCCTGGGTGGCTCAGTGGATTAAAGCCTCTGCCTTCAGCTCAGGGCATGATCTCAGGGACCTGGGATCGAGCCCTGCATCGGGCTCTCTGCTCAGTGGGGAGTCTGCTTCCTCCTCTTTCTCTGCCTGCCTCTGCCTCTACTTGAGATCTCTATCAAATAAATAAATAAAATCTTTGAGAAAAATAAAAATAAAAATAAAATAAAATAAAAACATCTTGGGGCCCTGGTGGCTCAGTCAGTTAAGTGCCTGACTCTTGATTTTGGCTCAGGTCATGATCTCAGGGTCGTGAGATCAAGCACTGCATAGGGGTAGGGCTGGGTGTGGAACTTCACTAAAATTTTCTCTCCCTCTGCCCCCCCCTCACCCTCACAAGTGCACTCATGTGCATTCTCTCTCAAAAAACATTTTTTTTCAAACCGATTTTCCCTTCATTATATTGGAATGTTTTTAATGACAAAATTCATGAAAGGTCTACTGTGTTTCCAAAATTCTTCTTGCTGAGTTGATACCACTTAAGTGTTTTAAACTAGGGGGCTGCCTGGACTTATACGTTTCTATATATATATCTTGGATTCAAGGTGGAAAAACGTATTTGGATTTATCTTCCCGATCGATTTTATAGTCAGGAGAGAACTCTACCATGAAGCTGTTTTACTCAGCTGTTGTTCATTTCACACAACCTGAGCAGATTTTTGATTAAGGTTTACAGGCAAGTCACCATATAAATTATGCACCCCCACCCCACCCCAAGACACGGACAGACTTTGCCCTTGTTTTGTAGGAAGAGCCGGTGAGTGAGCACTAGAAGTCTCCCTCCCTCCCGGTCCTCAGATATGAAACAGTCGGTGCCATTCCTCTGCTTCTGTTTAGAAACGTGCATTGCCCCACCACAGAGAACCTCCTCGTCGTGATTACTAAGTTAAAACAACTCAAAAAATTGTTTTCCCTTCACTGTGTGTGCAAAGCAATACCCAGAGTTCCGCAGTCCAAGTTCAATGGTGAGCTGACCCTCCTGCGCGACCGTGAGAGGCAGGAAAAGTGTCCTGTCCTGGGGCAGCCAGAAGTATTTTCCCCAGAAGGTTGGCAGAAGTGGGAGCTCATGCCTCCTCCATCGGGCAAACTGTCGCGCAGGTGAGGAGGAGACGCACAGCGGGAATCCGAGGGGCCGCGCTGCAGCCCCGGGCGGGAAACAGGCGCGGGTGGCTCCGGGCGCTCGCGGGGCGCGCGGTTCCTGCTTCCCATTCCAGACCTTTCCCGGCTTTGCTCGTGAAAGAGAAACGCTGAGCGCTCTTTTCTGGGGCCTGCTTACTACGCAGTAAATGACTGATTTCATATAATTGGGGAAGCTTTTCCAAGGACTGAAACTAGACCCGTGCTACCGGAGGAAGTAGAAACGCAGAGGTGTGGCCCGTGGGGCGGTAATTTGAGGCGCGGCCGCCTTCGCACTTCCGCCGAGGAACGAGGAACGCGCAGTCTCCAACACGCAGCCCCGCGCGGTGCGATCTTTAAAAGCAGGTACAGGCCAGCTTGTTTTATTTTTCATTTTTTTATGAGAGAGAGATAGAGAAACAGAGAGTGTAAGTGGAGGTGGGGAGGTGGGCAGAGAGAGACTCTTAAACAGGCTCCACGCCCTGCACTGAGCCCTCTGGGGGCCTCGATCTCCATGACCTTGGCCCAAGTCGAGAGTCCCACGCTTAATGCCCTGAGCCACCCAGGTGCCCAGCTTTTTAAAATTTTTATATTATTGGAAAATCACCTCCTTCAAAACATCTGAGAATTCTCAAAATTCCATATATATAATAAATTACAGATAATACCAGTTCTAATTTGGAAAAACCTGATATTTAAATACTAATGATGTTAACGTATTAAAATATACGCACATACGAGTCCCTGGTGGGGCCATGCCCTGAACACACTTGATTCTCCACAACAACCCAGTGATGTAGGCCTGTCCCCACTTTACATACGGGGAAACTGAAGAAGCCAAAGGAAAATGAAGGTATTTATCTGAAGTCAAGCAGATAGAAACTCATGGAAGCAGGGTTAGAGCCCACGTGTTTATTTTGACCAGGGACCATATCCCGCGGTCTTGCATTTCCTCAGCAAGGACGTGAGCAGAGAAGCTGTGCGGGCTGTTTGCTCATCCTCTTATTATCTGGAATGTTTTCTGCTCCTTTTGTCTAATTTTGTTGTCACCATTTTTCACAGCCACTGAATCAACAGCCATATTTGTCCCTTTCATTTTAATAATGTCGAGGGGGCGCCTGGGTGGCTCAGTTGGTTGAAGGTCCGACTCTTGTCATGGAAACATCAGGACATGTTTCCGGGGTCCTGAGATTGAGTCCCGGTCGGGCTCCGTGTTCAGCGTGGAGTCTGCTTGAGAGTCTCTCCCTCTTCCTCTGCCCCTCCCCCGGCTCGTGTGCTCTCTTTCTCTCTTACTCAAATAAATAAATAAATCTTAAAAAGAAAAGAATATCTACATATTTATGGGAGTAACCAGAAAACAAAACCACAGGAAGAACACGGGAAGACCATATTACCTTGGAGGTTGTGCGGAAGAACTAAGTTTTGAAATGCTACATCATTTTGTATTTTCCCTTTGATTCAGGCTCTGGTATAAGACTTTGATATTTTACAAAGTATCCCCATGTCCTTGCTAATGGCAACTCGAACAGGCCTTCAGGTAGAGATGTTGCACTTGGGCATTAAGCTAAGGCCCTAACTGTCTGAAGGCCTCCAGGCTGATGATGGACAGATGACTCCAGTCCCTGGGCGGGGCTTCTTTGCTTCCCTCTTGAATGACAGCATGCTAGGTATTAGGTATCGCTGCCCCCACTTCCTTGGCCCCCAAAATGTCTGAGAGTGGGATAAGCCTTACTCATCATGCTCTGGAACGTCCTCTAGAGTGGAAGCCATGTCTTTTCTATTTTCAGGGCCTTGTGCTGTGCCTGGCATAGAGTACATCCTTAGTTGATGAATAAGGAACACATAAATATGAGCCCTGTTTGAGCAAATGGGAGATCCAATGGGTTCTGCTTCTTGATACCACACTATTTTTATGAAAATGTGGTAGTGGAAGAATGTCTCAGCTCCCAGGTTGGGAATCTATGGGCCAGACATTCAAATAAAGCTTCAATAAGAGAACTGGAAACTCAGAAGACTTCCAAGAAAAAGTGCTCTGCACAAATAAATTGTAAATATTGCTTAGATAGGAATCTTCCTCATGTCTCCCCATGACCAAATTTTGGTACTGTAAGCTGGCTCTAAATCTGTAGGCCTTTCTCTAAGATGGGAAGTTCCAAATAAGAGTCATTCTAGGGTAAACCACAGTGCCTAAGTATGAATATAAAAGGCTGAATGCAAATATTGAAGTTTTGGGGGGCAACTTGTAGCAGCTTCCACAAATGGTATACTCTAGTAAACATACAGCAATGACAGTGAAATCATTACTTTTTTTTAAAAAGAAAATTACTATTGTCTATAGACAATAATATAAACCACAATCATTTATGGAAGCAGTGTTTCCCATTTTGCTGTCCTTTCAAACTGATAAGAGGTTGTCTATAGTGCAATAAAAATTCACGAACATTCCATGGCCAGAAGGGCACTTGGAGAGCACTGAGGCCCCCACGGTCTTTTCAGGGTCTTGCCTGTGGTGCTGGGAGGGACCTGACCTGGCTGAGTCGTGGCCAGGAGGGGACATCCTTGAGGCAGCTCTAGCTTTTCAATTATATTCCACTGATATCTAAATCCAAGATCTTTCCTCTGCAAAGAGGAATTCTGAAAGTGTCTGCTCGGCTCAGCCTCGCTGTGTAGTTATAGAAAAGGCCTCCAATTTGAAAATTCAGTCTTTCATAATATTGTAACATGGAGATAAAAATTTCCCTACTCACCTCAGTATTCCTGATGGAGTCCCCTGCAGCCAAAAAACGGTCATGACACTTGTTCTCTTCCTGTGGCACTTCTCAGTCTGTCTGGTAGACAGTGATTTGTGTGCACCTCTTGTCACATCTTGCACTAGTTACTAAACCCATATGTTCATGTTTTCCTTTGCCCCTGCTTTGGAGCACAGGAACCTTGGATTTGAACCCCGGCTTTACAACTTTTATTAGCCATGAAAACTTGGGCAAGTTATTTCTTCTGTCTTGGCTTTAGTTGCCTCATCTGCAAAACAGTTTCTACCCTTTTGGGTTGATTTGAAGATGAGCTGGGATAGCAGGACGCCTGGCATGCCGTAACCACCAAGGAGTGCCCTCTGTCATCCGTAATGATACTCTTGAGTAGAACCAAGATTTGACCTTGGCTCTTTCCTCATCAGGGAGGAGCTCTGAGGATCTGCTCCCAGCCCAGCTCTGCCAGCGCTGCTGAAGCCCGAGGCCCTTCTCCGGCTGCCCCTTTGCTTCTGGACGACAGCTTCTCCACAGCATCACCCTACTCTGTCGTTTCCCCACATGGGACCTGCAGACGCATTTGTACCATGACACCTCGAGTCACGTGAGTGTGGCAGGTTCTTGTATCAAAAGGATTAAGCTGAGCTCAGGATGTTCCTACTCTCCCTTCCCCCCAGCGGCACCCCTCAGGGGGCCAGGATGGAGAAAAGCAAATATTTCTGAGCAGCGGCTTTGCTCAAGAAACCATGCCAAAGCTGCAGCATTTAAAACAGAGTGTGAAGCACCGTCCTGCCTTTTAGGACCCTACAGTCCTGTCACTGAGATGGGGTACAGTATCAGAAGGCAGCTGACCACCCCAGGGATGTTTTATGCAGTGACAGCGTGGTACAAAGGAAAATAAGGGAAGAACAAGGTGGCTAGAGAGGTCAGGTCTGGGAGTGGTGGTCCTTGGTCTCGAGGAGCTTGCTGTCTTTGTGTTCTCTGTGCCAGAGGAAGGACACTGAGAGCAAGTTTGCTTTTCGGGGCAGAAGGAGTCCTTGGGTTGATGGACTCCAGCGGGACTTCAAGAAGATTCAATAATCAATTGAAACAAGCAAAATCTGGAGGTGAGCGCATGAAGGTGGAGTGTTAGCTCACCTCGAGAACTTGAGTTTGAAGGTGGGGAACGTGAGCAGGCCTTGCCAACAGGCCAATGTGATCAGGCTTAATGCTGAGATCCAGAAAGCCATTCCAGTCCTAATGATGTTTCTGTCCTTTTTTACACAAAAACCAAGTACATTAAAAGCTATAGCTCTGATGTTTGATGTCAAGAGTCTGTGTGATGAACACTGGTTTTCTAACATTTTAATTAAAATTACATCAACACAGAAAAAGGCACTGATTCTCAGATGCAGCTTTGTGGATTTACTCCGATGATCACACCTGTTTAACCACATCCTGGTTCAACAAATAGAACACTACCGGCACATCTCCCTTCCCCAGTCCCTTCCCAGTCACCAGAGGCAACCGCTATCCCAACGCCTACACCAGACATTAGTGTCACCTGTTTCTAACTTTCTAGAAATGGAACTACCTAGTACCAATTAACTTATGTCTGGCTCCTTTCTCTCAACCTTACATTTCTAAGATTCAGGCAAGAGTTGATTTGTTTACTATACTGCGCAGTATTCCATAATAAGAATGTGTCACACTCGCTCCATTCTACTATTGAGGGACACTTGGATTGTGTCTTCTTTGGACTATCATATATAAGTAATGTTGCCATAAATGTTCTTATACCTACACTGAGCACATTTAGGTGTGTTTCTGTTGGTATATGCATGGGAGTAGAATTTCAGGATCTTAAATTCTGCATCGATTCAATGTCTGTAGTCGCTGTCATAAAGTTTTTCCAAAGTGACTTATGAATTTATACTTGCACAGGAATTCTGAGCCTTATACACAGCTTTGCTGACACTTGAGATGATCGTCTTTTTAGTTTTAGCCATTTGGAGGGTATACTCTAGGGTCTCTTTGTTGTCTTAGTTTTTAGTTCCCTGATGACTGATGTAGAATATTTTTTCACATGTTAATGAGCTGTTTGGGTATCTTTTTTGTATAGTAAGTATTCCAATCTTTTGCCTTTTTTTAATTGCAATGACTGATTTTTTTAGGTAATTGATTTGCCTAAGTTCTATGCATCGCTTGGATGCTAGATTTTTATGGGGCCCGATTCTTGCAGATACCTTCTGTCTGGCTGTCTTGGTAACTTAGTGACCGGCAAACGTCTCTAGGAGAAAAAGAAGCTGAATCGTGGGCTCCTCTCTCAAGAATTCTCTTTTCTCAGAGATTTTGGTCCTAGACCTCAGTTTCTGGGCAGCTCTTTAATGACTCCAAACATGAGTTTGTGTGCCTGATGGTTTATCCGATTTACTGCTAGTTTTTCACTTCTGAAGGGTTGGTCTAGTATAAGCTCTTCTTCCATCTCTAGAAGCATGAAGTTAAGAACTTTTGGGCATCTCAAAGGAAAGCTGTAGAATAGAGAAGCATGTGTGATATCCTAAGGACAATGACTCCCAACCCCATGCGCAAACGTGCTCTGAGACTGGAGAGAAACACCTGTCCTGGGCTGGGGCACAGGGCCGGGGGAGCTGGGGTACAGAGACGATCTGAGAGTTTAGCTGGTTGCTGTGTGAGGCTGTGCCCTTGTCCCTGGGGATGGGGATAAAATAACCTAGAGAAGATCTGGAGATCCCAAAGCAGGACCCCCAGGAAACTAGGACCTCTTGAGAAGCCCCTATCCATGGAGCAGTGAATTGGAAAAAAAAAAAAAAAAAAAAAAGAAACCAACAAAACTCCCAAACAGCTTTAGACTGAGAGCCAGAGGACAGCTTTTAAGTCCTGTGTATCCCAAAGGCCCCAAGTGCTGTGGAAAGGGGACTTCCCAGACCTATCTGTTCCCCAAAGAAATGCACAGAGCTGGGCCAAAAATGGCCCAGTAGACTGGAAGAGGCCTCCAGGTTGAAGCAAGAACACACCCTCTGGAGTCCTGCTGGTGGGAGCCTGTGCAGGGCTTGTCGGTGGTATTTACCATAAAGGCCAAGTGTGATGTCAGTTCCAGGCTAGATAGACTCAGAGCCCTAAGGCGTGTGTGCCAATCACATATCCCTCATGCCAGGCCAGCTCTGCTGTCGTTCGTAGGAATCCCTCACCTGCCTACACCCCCAGCCTCCTTCTGGAGCTCATTTCATATCCAGAGAGGAGAAAAGGAGCAGGGAATGGGGGGGGGCATTCCAAATTAACAAAATAAGTGTCTGAAAGAGACCAGATTTCTACACTGGAAGGGACTGAATCTCTTTGGTAATCATATTTAGTATCCTTCTCCTGTTGTGGCTTGAATCATAGTTCCTCAGAAGATATGCTCAAGTCTAACTCTTGGTATTTGTGAATGTGACCTTATCTGGAAATAGGGTCTTACTGATGAAACTCTGTTAAGTTGAGGTCATTAGAGAGGGCTCCAATTCAGTATGACCGGTGTCCCTAGAAGAGTAGAAGAGACAGAGACCCACAGGGAGAACCCCACGGGATGGCAGAGGTTGGAGTGATGTGTTCACAAGCCAAGGAATGCCAAGGATTTCAGGCAACTACGAGAACCTAAAAGAAAGTCATGGGATAGATTGTCCCCTAGAGCCTTAACAGAGATCATGGCCCTGCTGACACCTTGATCTCAGATTTCTAGTTTCCAGAACTGTGCGAGAATAGATTTCTGTTGTTTAAAGACACCAGTGTCCAGTGACTTGTTACCACCTCCTAGAAAACTAACACAACGACTAACTAGAAATGGGGCCTGGTGGACTGAATTGAGTTCAAGAAGGGAAAAAGAAAGATAATTAGATTTCTGTACCTGTCCCCACATTTTATATCCAACTCGGGATCTGAGCCCATGTTTTCCTTGTGAGGGGGATTCAGGTGACCCCATGTCCTCAGTGCACAGATCTGCCTCTCTCCATGTAGGAGTTCTCAAGTTTGTATCTACCTTAAGCACATCAGCATGGCAAGGCTCAGGGGGCTTTTGCTTTCCTGGTTCTTGATTCATGACTAGCCTAAACTGGCTTGAATCAGGACTGACACGGATTGAGGAAATAGATACAGTTTACAACCATGTGAACTTTGCAGTAAGAGATAACTCGGGCCAAGGTCTCACCAGGAAGGGAATTACAGAAAGTACTCGATGCAGTTACAATATTTTATCATATAAATGTGTACCATTAGGGTAGATCTGTCGGAGTGATTGATGGGCTGCGGAGAGGCCTCCTCTATTCAATTGCCCTTATTGCTCATATGAATGTCTGAGATTCCACAATGTCTCATCATTCCTTTCATTCTCAAAGGCATCGTCAGTTTTTCAATTAAACACCAGTGTCCCCTGAGAAGGTTCATGGCGCGAACTCTTAGCAACAGCCAGTGGTTGTTTATTGTGTGATTTCTATCCTGGGACCTAGAGGAGATATTGGGAAAGGGACCCAGAAGGCCATGGCCAGCTTCTCAATGTGGTCTAGGGCTCGGTCATTATAATCAACAGCTAATATTTAATAAACATCCATGTGGTAACAATGATAATTAACATGGAAATATGGAACTTTGTTTTCCAAATGGAAAGGAGTTCATTAATAAAATGAAGAGTCCCGCCTTCCCCATGCAGTTAGTGATCTGCCATCCACTCTGGGTCAGCTGGGGGACAACTCTATGACTGCGGGCAAGTTGCTTACCCTTTTTATGACCCAGTTATCTCCTCGTCTGTGAAATGGGACAATAATGTCACCTATGTCATTAGGCAGTTACAAGATGCAAATGAAATACATTATCTGAATCACTGAGCTCAGGGCTTGGCACAGAGTAAACGCTCAGTAAATATTAGTATATCATCGGTCTCTGAATTTCCTTTCCCTAGGCTAGTAGACAGTTGAGTTACTTTACGCAACACTGGTTTTGTGCTAAAATCATCTGCGTTGTTCCACGGAGTGATCCAGGGCTGTGTTGTGAATGTGAATTCAGATATTAGTCTGTCAAAGAGCAATAAAGACCCCCTGCATTGGATACAGCCCACACTGTGCCACATATTATGTATTTTTCATGTTTGAAAATATGTTGAAAAGCAAGCATCAGGATAAAAGAATTCTGTAATTGATTGTAGCTTGTATGACACGTGGTGCTTACTGTGTGCTTTACAAGGTAGGAACTCATTTACTCCCCACCCGATCCCATCTGGCGCACTCTATTATTACGGCCATTGACACACGAGGAAACAGTCTTGGAGGGGTCACAAAACGAGTGCGAGACATGGAGCCAGGATTTAAACCAGACATTCTGACCCCAGTAGGGGCCGTTAGCTGTTACACTGTGCCACAAGAGTGCACGAACACACACGTGGGTGCATACGTGCGTGCACACACTCATGCACACACGTGCATGCACGCACACGTGCGTGCACACACACGTTCACTTTCCCTGAAAACATATGATGGTCGGTGCTTTACAGACATCTCCTCGTGTAATCACATCTGGCATTATGCGGCATGATATATGCAGGAAAGGAAGGGCACTGGATTTTTATTAAAGGGGAGCCTCTGCCAACCATGTAACTTCTGGGGGCAGAGAGGGTTAGGGGAGAGTTGGCATCTCTCAAAAGCTCCGACAACATTCCTTATCTCTGCTCTCCGATGAAGGTGAACTCGAGGCTGCAGAGAAGAGTTACCCACGAGCAGCTCCCAGATGAAAGGGGAAAAGGAAAAAAGGAGATTTTTCAGAACCTAGTTATGGTAATGAATAGAGGAAGCTAATGTGATGGACGGGAAAGAAGTAAGAGACTCCCACCCATGGGGGCTGAGCATCCGGTGGCCACATCACTGAGCAGGACTTTGCAACAGGAGTGTGTCCAGCAAGAGATGGACCAGCTCCATCAAGGGAACTGCCTGCTCGTGGGGCAAGTGGCCCTCAAGTCCCTAGGATGTTCTGAGTCCTGGTCTAGGAACGGTGAAACCCTCACTGTCTACTCGCCTAGGGAGAGGAGATTCTTGAATGTTTCCTCTGCCAAGCACTGAGCTCCGTGCTGCAGATAACATTGTTAACTGCCTAAGGCGACAGGTAATGTTATAGTCCCATTTCCCAGATGAGGAGTATACCCCCATCCTGGAGTCCACGGGCTAGTTAGGGAGGGGAACAAATCCTCATAATGCAGTGAAAGGACAGAGCTGGTGCCACCCAGACAGACACTAGGAGGTGTTCACGGACAGATGCCACTCTGCCAGGTCCCAAAGCGTCCGAGAGTTACCAGGACCTTGTGATTGTCGGGGCTTCTGCCCATTCCCATTCTGGTGGGAATGGTGGAGAGGAGGAGAGGTTTGGATGCTTTTTAGGAGGTGATGAGGAGAAGGCTGGAGGACCAAATGGTTGTGGCCGTGAAGGTCAGGAATGGTCGGAGGCAGCTCGGAGCTGTGTGGGAATTAGGGACACTGAGTGAGGTAGGGAGCAAGACAGAGAAGGAGGGAGCCTGGGGAGGTGGCAGAGTGGCGGGGTGGGCGGACAGGGCAGGGGCTGGGAGTGAGGTAGCAAAAGGCATCATTCTCTGGAACTTTCTTTTTCGTCCTTCTCCACTTGTAAGTCTTTGTTCTGCTGAAATTGTGTTGGATGGGAATAAAATGGGAGTAAAATGTAACTTTTAGGAGGAATAGATGGGGCTGGTGGTCCCTGGACGGTCTGGGTGACCTTCTGACGCGCTGCTTGTTCAGTTACTCCTTGTAGGAGCTGGGAGCGTGTAGGGTCACCGCTGCATCGCTGGGGTCAGTCCCCCCGCTGCTCAGCTGGCCCTCGGGACAGTGCTGGTGAGACAGGAGAGTGCTCCTCTCAGAACGGCTTGTTTCTCATGACCTCATTGTGATGACAAAGGCAGATTTCTCAGCCACTTCCTTCTCCAGTAGGCACACCCCGACCGCCTTGGGGTTTCTGTGTGAGCGGTACCGACAGGAACGCTGCTGGCTCATAACGATAGTTGAGGGGGGTGCATTTCTCAGTTAAATTCCAGGTTGTTAGGACTCTGCATAAATTAACAAGATCTTGTGATAGAAAATGGTGCTTTAACCAAGAAATTTTCTAAAGCATGTGATAAATTGGGTCTACCTCAGTAGAAGGAACCAAAATTGTTTTGTAAGTTCTCTTGTGGCATTGCTGGCAAGGAGTAGAGATTTGCAGATGATAGAGGCAGCCAGGCTGTGAGGTGAGAGGAAAAAGTACAGCAGCCTCCCCCCCCCCCCCCGAGCTTCTGTGTCATCTCCCAATCTCATGGCTGCTTGTTTAAAACAGACTGTCTGTTTTTATTAGGGAATTCCACAAGGGAAAGCGTGTTTGCAGAGACTCATTCCAATGACGGAATAATAAAATACACAAAGGTAGTTCCCCATACCTTCTTGGGGGGGGGAGGTAAAATGGGGGGGTTAAGGAAGGAAGGAAACTATTCCAGAGGCATAAAGAATAGACAACAGCTCTATTTTCTTTCTTTTCTTTTAAAAAGAATGGTAAAGTACCAGTATTTTAAAAATTCAATATTGGAGAGAAATTCATGGCAGAAAGATTTCATCAATCCTGTACCTTTGAGAAATCATTGCAGATACTGATGGTAATTTTAAAATAATCTAGAAGAGAAAATGTTAATGTCAAATTTGTCTTTTATTTTTTAATGGAAACCTATTCCTTATAGTGTAAAGATACACATCTAACTCTTATAGAAAGGTTATAAGTAGTCCTATAGAAAACTATATCTAATTTAAAAGTCTGAAGTTTGGATTTTAAAGCTCATGGCTTATTTAAAGCTTATAATTAGAAAGTTTGGATTAAAAAAGGGAAAGAATAGCTACACATTTAAAGTATCATTGCTCTAACTTAAGACAATAAAGATTTGTTAATTCTGTATCTGTTAATTCAATAAATATTTAGGTTATATTCTAGACACAAAGTTTAAAAACCAGATTTTTTTCTGTATGACATCATTTCCTCATTCTATTACTAATGTTTGTAAACTCCTTTTAAAAAATGCAATAGGGTAGGGCTGTTAAGTGAATCAGGTAATCAGCACATACATGTGCTGACATGCAAATATGTATATCCCAAATATATATAAATAGTTGATATATATGACACATCTGATGAATATCCACTATAATAGTTATAGAGTACCCTAAGACTTTTTCTTTCTTTTGAAATATACTGGACTTTAAAAAAATTAATAAGCATATAAATCCAAGCTCCAGGTCAGGTTTTAGCTCATTTAATACCCTTGTTTTGAATACCCTAGTTTGTACCCCAACCCAAGTACTATATTATCATCAAATTATAACTTTTTAAGGAGGTACAAAATAGTTCATGCATGCCTCTTCAACTATATACCAGTTCACCTGAACAGATTTCATACCTCTGCTTACAAAGAGAAAGCTGCTAGTCTAATATCCAGGCAATGTCCATTCTCTAGGTATTTCAATTTCAAAAAATCACTTCCCATCTAAAGATCCCATCCATAATCAGTTGACTCCATGCCAGCAACCCTCCACTCCAAATGTGGCATAAGCTATCTTTGTCAGCAAGCAGAAGTGTATCTATTTCTCCTTTCTTCTGGCCCACTTAGAACTGTGGCATCCAAATGCCACATGCAAATGCTTCCGATAAGAAGCAGCAGTAGCATGAACCTAATAGAAGGTTAGGAAGAAAATGCTGCTCAGGGGAGAGTGGAAATGTCTGAACATAATGAATTGGGTTGGGAAGAAGTAAAAGGAATTCAGGAAGAGTCCAACCAGAGAAGCTGTGATGGTGTCCAAGAGCAAGTGTCACGGGATGAGAGGATTGAGAAAGTGGAACTCGGGGCCATAAAGGGAAACTTGAGAAAAGCTGTGCTGTGCTTGTGTTTTGTAAGTTTTGTATTTCACAGAAATTTTATGGGTTCAGCAAACACATTTCCTATGCTGAAAGCTCTAGTGAAAAGAAATGCTGGCTATACAACCATCTGGTGAGCAAGAATTGACTGGACATCTTTAAGGTGTATAGCATTATAATAGGCACTTTATTGGATTCAGAAAATAGTTAACTTAAAGAGACAGCACAGCAGATCGCCCCGTGGAGATACAGCATAGAAACAGTTTGAAAAATGTTGCCTGAGGTATATGAGCAGGAGATTTGTTTACTAATCTCAGAGTGTATGCTGCACGGAAGGGATCGCTGGGGTTCTTCTCCGGGAGCAAAGGACCTTGCTGGCACTACAAGCCCAGCTGCTGCACTCTTCTGTGGACCCACCCCCTCCAATACACACTTGTCTAGAGCCCATCCAAAGTGGGGCCACAGGCCTGGCAGTGTGCAGGCAGCCCTGACAGCGGCCAACACCACTGTAAGGTGATTCCCACCCTGAGAAGAGGGAAAGATGACCCACTCCCAACAGTGGGTTGGGAGCAGACATCTGGTCAGATTGCAGGCCCTACTCACCAACAAAAGCTTCTTGTCACAACATGGAGAAAGAGCCCTGAAGTTCAGTGTTAACACATCTCTGGCAAATTTATAGTCTGACTCAATTCAAACACAAGACAGCCCAGACTGGCTCACTAACAACCACAGGGACACACTTCTGCCCACAACAGGCAAAGAGAGCCATTGCAGATAACTGGTCTGAAGGCAAAAGCAGCTAAGGCCCAACAGTAGGGCACACACAACACACATAGGAGTCACCCCTGATGTGTCAGGTGCTGGTGAACAGGGGACACTGTGCCACAGGGCACTACAGAAGCTCTTCTACAAAACTACTTGCAAGAACAGGAGATGTAGCTGACTTTCCTAACACATAGAAACAGGCACAGAGAGTTAGACAAAATGAGACAGAGGACTATGTCCCAGATGAAAGAACAAGACAAAATGACAGGAAGAGACCTAAATGAAATAGAGATAAGTAATGTGCTAATGTGCCCAATAGAGAATATAAAGTAATGGTCACAAAGATACTCACTGGACTTGAGAAAGCCATGGAGGACCTCAATAGGACCTTTAACAAAGAGACAGAAAACATAAAAAAGAACCAATCAAAGATGAAGAGATAAATAACTGAAATTAAAAATACACTGGATTGGGGGGGCACCTGGGTGGGTCAGTCAATTGATCAGCCAGCTCTTGATTTTGGCTCAGGTCATGATCTTAGGGTCCTGGGATCGAGCCCCATGTTGGGCTCTACTCCCAGTAGGGAGTCTGCTTGAAGATTCTTTCTCTCTCCCCTCTGCCCCTCTCCCAGGTTGTATGTGTGCTTTCTCTCTGTCAAATAAATAAATAAAATCTTTTTTTAAGAAAAGATTTTATTTATTTATTTGACAGAGAGAAAGCACAAGCAGGGGGAGCAGGAGAGGGAGAAGGGGAGCCCAGCATGGGGCTCCAATCCAGGACCCTGGGATCACAACCAGAGCCAAGGCAGACACTTAACCAGCTGAGCCACCCTGGTGCCCCTAAATAAATCTTTTGAAAAAATACACTGGATGGAATAAGTAGTAGACTAGAAGAAGCAGAAGAATGGATCAGTGACCTGGAGGACATAGTAATGGAAAGTAATTAACCTGAAGAGGAGAGAGGAAAAAAAAAATGAAAAAAGTTTTAGGGAGCTCAGTGACACCAACAAGTATAATGATATTTGCATTACAGAGATTCTAGAAAGAGAAGAGAGAGAAAAGAGGGCAAAAAATTTATTTGAAGTAATAATAGCTGAAAACTTCCCAAATCTGGGGAAGGAAACAAAAATTCAGATGCAGGAGGTACAGAGAGCCCCAAACAAAATCAAGCCAAAACACATATTAATTAAAATGGCAAAAAGTAGTGATAAGGAGAGAATTTTCAAAGCACCAAGAGAAAAGAAAACAGTTACATTCAAGGGAAACCCCATAAGGCTCTTAGCTGATTTTTTTAGCAGAAACTTTGCAGGCCCTGGGCACCTGGGTGGCTCAGCCAGTTAAGCATCTGCCTTTTGGCTCAGGTCATGATCTCAGGGGCCTAGGATCAAGTCCTGGGACAGGCTCCCTGCTCAGTGAGGAGTCTGCTTCTCCCTCTTCCTCTACCTATCCCTTCTGCCCTCCCCCCCACTCATACTCTCTTTCCAAAAATGAATAAATAAATAAATAAATCTTAAAAAAAAGAAAAAAGCCAGTGAACTATGAGAGAAGATAGCAAGAGAAGAAAGGAACAGAGAAGAGCTATAAAAACAACCATACAACAAGTAATAAATGGCAACAAGTACATATCTATTAATAATTACCTTGAATGTAAATGGACTAAATTCTCTAATCAAAAGAAACAGGTGATTGAATGGATAAAAAAGGGAGGCCCATCTATATGATATATAGATATATATATCTACCTATAAGAGATTCATTTTAGACCTAAAGACACATGCAGATTGAAAGTGAAGGGATAGAAGAGCATTTATTATGCAAATGGAAGTTAAAAGAAACTAGAATAGCAATACTTATATCAGACAAAACAGACTTTAAAACAAATTATAATAAGGGACAAAGAAGGACACTATGTAATCATAAGGGGGACAGCCCAACAAGAAGATATAACAATAGTAAATATTTATGCACCCAAATCCAAAAAGCAGTTAATAACAAACATAAAAGAACTAATTGATTGTGATATAATAATGGTAAGTGATGTTAACTCCTCACTTATATCTATAGATAGATCATCCAAATGGAAAATCAAGGAAATAGTGGCTTTGAATGACACATTGAACCAGATGGATCTAACAGATAGTTCAGAACATTCCATCCTAAAACAGGAGAATACATATTCTTTTCAAGTGCATGTGGGACATTCTCCAGAATAGATCACATATTAGGCTACAAAACATATCTCAGCCAGTTTAAAAACAAGTCATACCATGCATCTTTTCTGATCACTGCACTATAAAATTAGAAATCAATCACAAGAAAAAATTTAGAAAGAACACAAATACATGGAAGTTAAATAACATGCTACTGAGCACTGAATATGTCAACCAAGAAATCAAAGAGGAAATTAAAAATACATGGAGACCAATGAAAATGAAAACACAATGGTCCAAAAATCTTTGGGATACAGCAAAAGTTGTTATAAGAGGGAGGTTTATAGCAATACAGGCCTACCTCAAGAAGAAAGAAACATCTCAAACAACCTAACCTTACACCTAAAGGAACAGAAAAAGAAGAATAACCTAAATAAATAAAGCTAAAAATAGTAGAAGGAAGGAAATAATAAAAACTAGAGGAGAAATAAATAAAAAAGAAACTAAAAAATAAAAAGAACAGATCAATGAAACCACCAGCTGGTTCTTAGAAAAGATCAACAAAACTGATACACCTTTAGCTAGACTCCTTAAAGAGAGAGAGAGAGAAGACTCAAACAAAACCAGAAATGAAAGAGCATACATCACAACCAACACCACAGAAATACAGAAATTGTAAGAGAATACTATGAAAAAGTTATGTACCAACAAATTGGACAACCTAGAAGAAAAGGATAAATTCCTAGAAACATATAATCTCCCAAAACTGAATCAGGAAGAAATAGAAAATTTGAACAGACCAATTACCAGCAAAAAAATGGAATCAGTAAAACAAACAAACAAAAAAACTCCCCAACAAACAAAAGTCCAGCTTCACAAGTGAATTCTACCAAATGTTTAAAGAAGACTTTATACCTACTCTTCTCAAACTATTCCAAAAAATAAAAGAGGAAGGAAAGCTTCCAAATTTATTTTATGAGTCCAGTATTACCCTGATATCAAAACCAGATAAATTTACTACCAAAAAAGAAAACTGTATGCCAATAACTTGAATGAACATAGATGTAAACATCCTCAACAAACTCAGCAAAATACTAGCAAAATGACTCTAACAATATATTTAAAAAATCACTCACCACTCAGTGGAATTTATTCCTGGGATGTGTGGATGGTTCAATATTTTCAAATCAATCAGTGTGATACCCCATATCAATAAGAGAAAGGATAAAAACCAAATGATCATTTTGATTGATGCAGAAAAAACATTTCACCAAGTACAACATCCATTCATGATAAAAACCTTCAACACAGTAGGTTTGAAGGGAACATACCTCAACATAATAAAGGCCATTTATGAAAAACTCACAGGTAACATCATACTTAATGGTGAAAACCAGAGCATTTCCCTAAGGTCAGGAACAAGACAAGGATGCCCGCTCTCTCCACTTTTATTCAACATAGTACTGGAAGTCCCAGCCACAGCAATCAGACAAGAAAAAGAACTAAAAGGCATCCAAATTGGTAAAGAAGAAGTAAGACTTTCACTATTTGCAGATGGCATGGAACTATATATAGAAAACCCTAAAGACTCCACCAAAAAAATTACTAGAACTGGTAAATGAATTCAGTAAGGTCACGGTATACAAAATCAATGTACAGAAATCCATCTCATTTCTAAGCATTAACAATGAAATGGCAAAAAGGGAAACTAAGAAAATAAACCCATGTATAATTACACCAAAAATAATAAAATGCCTAGGAATCAACCTAACCAAAGAGGTGAAACTCTGACAACTATAAAACACTGATGAGGGAAAGTGAAGATGACACAAATGGAAAGACATTCCATGCTCATAGATTGGAAGGATAAATATTGTGAAAATGTCCACAGTACTGGTAGCAATCTGTAGCAGTCCCCATAAAAATATCAACAGCATCTTTCACAGAACTAGCACTAACAATCCTAAAATTTGTATGGAACCACAAAAGACCCGGAATAGCAAAACAACCTTGGAAAGGAAGAACAAAATTGGAAGTATCACAATGCCAGACGTAAAGATATAATATATAACTGTAGTGTTCAAAATAGTATGGTACTGGCACAAAAATAAATTAAAGATCAATGGAACAGAATAGAAAACCCAGAAATAAACCTGTGATTATATAGTTAATTAATCTTAGACAAAGGTAGAAAGAATATGCAATGGGAAAGAAGTCTTTTCAACAAATGGTTTTTGGGAAAATGGACCACTTTCTTATGATGCCATAAACAAAAATAAATTTAAAATGGATTAAAGACCTAAATGTGAGAACTGAAACCATAAAAATCCTAGAAGAAAGCACAGGTGGTAATGTCTCCGGCATCAGCCATAGCAACTTTTTTTCTATATGTTTCCTGACACAAGGGAAACAAAAGCAAAAATAAACTAATGGGACTATATCACAATAAAATCTTCTGCACAGCAAAGGAAACAATTAAAACTAAAAGGCACCCACAACTATGTGGCAACTAATCTTCAACAAAGCAGGAATGAATATCCAGTGGAAAAAAGACAATCTCTTTGGGTACCTGGGTGACTTTGTTAAGCATCTGCCTTTGGCTCAGGTCATGATTTCAGGGTCCTGGGATCAAGCTCCTGTGTGGGGTCTCCCTGCTCAGCAGGGAGTCTCCTCCTTCTCCCTCTGCTCCTCCCCACTTTCATTCATGCAGTCACTCTCTCTCTCAAATAAATAAAATCTTTCTTTTTTTTTTTTTTAAAGGCAGTCTTGTGCTTGCTTTGGCAGCACATATAATAAAAAAAGGCAGTCTCTTCAAAGAAAGGTATTGGGAAAATTGGACCACTTACACCATAAACAAAAATAAATTCAAAATAGATGAAAAACCTTAGTGTGAGACAGGAAACCATCAAAATCCTAGAGAATACAAGCAGAAACCTCTCTGACCTCAGCCTTAGCAACTTCTTGCTAGACATGTCACCACAGGCAAGGGAAACAAAAACAAAAATGAATTATTGGCATTTAAAAAGAAAGCTTCTGGGGCACCTGGATGGCTCAGCGGGTTAAGCCTCTGCCTTCGGCTCAGGTCATGATCTCAGGGTCCTGAGATCGAGCCCCACATCTGGCTCTCTGCTTGGTGGGGAGCCTGCTTCCCTCCTCTCTCTGCCTGCCTCTCTGCCTACCTGTGATCTCTCTCTCTTTCTGTCCAATAAATAAATAAAATCTTAAAAAAAAAAGCTTCTGCACCATGAAGGAAATAATCAACAAACTAAACTATGAGATATCACTCACGTCTGTCAGAGTGGCTGAAATTAACACAAGAGACAACAGATTTTGATGAGGATGTGGAGAAAGGGGAACCCTGTTATAATCTTGGTGGGAAGGCAAACTCTTATAGCTACTCTGGAGAACAGTACAGATGTTCCTCAAAAATAGAACTACCCTGTGGCCCAGCAATTGCACTACATGTATTTACCCAAAGTTTAGAAAAATACTGATTCAAAGGGGTACATGTACCCTGATGTTTATAGCAGCATTATCTACGACAGCCAAAATGTGGAGAGAGCCCAAATGTTCATCAACAGATGAATGAATAAAGAAGATATACATATATACAATGGAATATCACTCAGCTATCAAAAAGAATGAAATCTTGTCATTTGCAATGACATAGTTGGAGCCAGAGGGTATTATGCTAAGTGAAATAAGTCAGAGATAGACAAATCACTCATATGCGGAACTTAAGAAAGAACACAGATGAACATATGGGAAGAGGGAAAATTTAAAAAGGAGAGAAATAAGTTGTAAGAGTGCTTAACAATAGAAAATAGAGTTGATGGAGGAGGTGGGTGGGGGATGGTCTATATGGATGATGGGAATTAAGGACAGCACTTATTATGATGAGCACTGGGTGTTGTATGTACGTGATGAATCACTGAATTCTACTCCAGAAACCAATACTGCACTGTATGTTAACTATCAAAAATTTAAATACATCTAAAAAATAAAAGTCTTAAAAATAAAAGAATAAAAAATGCTGTTAAGCTTGGCTCAGTATGATATTTAGGGTCTTTTTCTAACTTTTCCCCTTGTTTACAAAAGTAATCCATGTTTTGGAAAATAAAAGTCTAAAAAAATTTTTTTAAAGATTTTATTTACTTATTTGATAGAGATCACAAGTAGGCAGAGAGGCAGACAGAGAGAGAGAGAGAGGAAGGGAAGCAGGCTCCTCGCTGAGCAGAGAGCCCGATGCGGGGCTTGATCCCACAACCCTGGGATCATGACCCAAGCCGAAGGCAGTGGCTTTAACTCACTGAGCCACCCAGGTGCCCCAAAAATCTAAAAAAATTTAAAAAACTAAAATAAAAGGCAACCTACTGAATGGGAGAAGATACTTATATAGACATATCTGATAAAAGGTTAATATCCAAAATGTATAAAGAACATCTACCACTCAACACCCCAAAAACAAATAATCCAATTAGAAAATGGGCAGAAGACATGAACAGAAGTGTTCCAGAGAAGACATCCAGATGGCCAACGGACATGAAAAGATGTCCTGTAACACTCATCATCAGGAAAATGCAAATCAAAACCACAATGAGATACCACCTCCTGCTTATCAGAATGGCTAAAATAAAAAATACAGGAAACAACAGGTGTTGACGAAGATGTGGGAAAAAGAACCTTGTGCATTGTTCATGGAAATGCAAACGGTGCAGCCACTCTGGTAAACAGTATAGAGGTTCCTCAAAAATTAAAAATAGAAAAAAATTAAAAATGGAATTACCATATGATCCAGTAATTCCAATGCTGGGTATTTATGCAAAGAAAACAAAAACACTAGTTCGCCAAGATATATGTACCCCTGTGTTTATTGCAGCATTATTTACAATAGCCAAGATATAAAAGCAGCCCAAGTGTCCATTGATAGGTGAATGGATAAAGATGTAGTATAGGTATACAAAGGAATATTACTTAGCCCTGAAAAGGTTGAGATCTTGCCATTTGCAACAGCATGGGTGGAGCTAGAGGGTATAATACTCAGTGAAATAAGCTAGAGAAAAACAAATACCATATGATTTCACTAATATGTGGAATTTAAGAATCAAAAAACAAACAAAAAAAGAGACCCATAAAAAACCAGACTATTAACTACAGAGAACAAACTGATGGTCACCAGAGGGGAGATGGATGGGGGATGGGTGAAATTAGTGAAGGGGATTAAGAGCACACTTGTCATGGTGAACAATGAGTAATGTACAGAATTGTTGAAACACCATATTATACACCTGAAACTAATATAACAGGCACACTGGATTCAAATTTAAAAAAAAAGAAGAAGAAAAGATTTAAAAAAATGAACTTGGCAGTGGGAAGGAAAACTGGTCAAATGAATCCAGGAGAAAGAAGATCCGTCATCCATGTGTGTGGGGCGCCCACTGCAGGGCTCTACGTCTCAGACAAATGGTTTAAGGTGATGGATCTAGAGGGTGGATCTAGAGTTTTGGATTAAAGACAGCTTTTTGGAGTTGTAATCAAGCCTCTGCTTTCTTTCTTTCAGGAATTCGAAAAATGCAGTGAAGTAAATCATGCAAGTTCCCAAACAGCCCAAGGAAAGACCCATTTATGAAGGATCAAGTTATCTTCAGAAAAGAGAGATGTGCCCTTCCTTGAAAAGGCTATCTTCTAGAACGCTCGACTTTTCCAAAAGTAGCCTGACACAGGGCGGAGTGGCCTGCCTCTGCTGGAGGGACAGCTGGACTAGAAGCACGGTGCTCTTTGGATCCCTACTAGATCCCGGGGTTGCTGGGAGGAAGAGTGTGGGTAGCCTGTTCACGTTGAGGGCATGAAGAGCAGAAGAGCACTTAGTGCAAGTACAGGAATCCTCATTCTGTCCCACGGACTGTACTACTGCTTTTGGGCTCCATGGAGCTATGGATTAAACACAAACATTCTTGAGTGGTGTTGGGAGTGTGTGTGCATGTGGGATGTCAGTTCTATAACCTGCAGGGTCTGGGCTGTAGCAGAGACTCTCCGCAGCAGGAAGACTCTTTCCTCAGCTGCTGGGAAAGAGTGAAAAAGGAGCAAGAAGCCATAACTTAAAAAAGAGAAAAACAATCTTCCCCAAGTGAAGGTGTTTTTTTGTTTTTTTTTAATTTGACAGACAGAGATCACAAGCAGGCAGAGAGGCAGGCAGAGAGAGAGGAGGAAGCAGGCTCCCTGCTGAGCAGAGAGCCTGATACGGGGCTCGATCCCAGGACCCTGGGATCATGACCTGAGCCGAAGGCAGAGGCTTAACCCCCTGAGCCACCCAGGTGCCCCCCCCCAAGTGAAGGTGTTTTAAGAAAACCTTTGCTGATGTTATACTCGGGAATGGTTGACACCATTAGCTCAACGTCCTTCTATCAGAAATACTGTACAAAACCGGAAAGAATTTGCAGGCCAAATTCAGTTCTGTAAACACAGCTAGGCATCTTCTAGATGCCAGAAAGTTTGGAGGAAAGGTGAATTGGGGATGATCTTTTACTTTGAGTTTAGATTTGGGTAGTTTAAGTAAAGATTCTGCCAGAGAATATAACAAAATGGGTATTTCTAGGAAGTGGGATTGTAGCTACTATTATTTTCGACTTTTCAGAAAATAGGAAATTGGCTGATCAGTTTTGATGGCTATGAAGTGAGTGCATGGAGAGGAGAGTGGGGCTGCCCTTTTAAATCCTTCATGCTGTTCTTGTCTTTGCCAAGCATGGAAATTTGAATGTATCTTTGGGAGTAGATTTGCTTTGATTGGGCCTTTGGTTCTTCTACAGGGAAGCTGATCTTGCCATATAATGAAGATGATGTGTAATTTCCCGATTGTCCGCCATCCCACTGGCTCTTCCTTCTCCGTTCTCTTTGCTCACCCAACCTCACCTTGGAAGAGTTCTGTCTCTTCTGTCCACAGTCTTTACCGGGGCCACCTCAACCATACCCGGGGCTATGCTTTATTTCTACAGACACGTTACTTCTCAGTCTCTATCTCCAGGCCCAACCTCTGCTCTGAGCACTAGTCTCATATAGTCTCCCCAGGCCCTTCCCAGATGTACTTTCCAGTCTGTTCTCCACCCCTAGCTAGACTGATTGGTGCTTAAAACCCTCCAGTGGTTCTCATTGTTGGAAGGATAAAATCCAAAATTCTTAACATGCCTACATGAGCACGCATGACTGCCTCTTATTTGTCCCTTTGGTCTCATCTCCTGGTGCTTTGTCCTTAAACCCTTTCTTCAGAACCGCCCAGCTCTTCCCCACCTCAGAGCCTCAAATTCACCATCCCCTTTTTCTAGAATGTTCCATGTCAGTCCTTTAGAGCTCAGCTAAGTGTTGCTTTCTCCAGGGGCCCCTCTTTAATTCCTTAGTGCTCGGTTAACTCATTATTATATGCTTTGCATCTTAAGCATAGATATAGTAAAGAACTATCTGTAAAGTTGATTTGTCTACTATTGCTCTCCCTCAGATTGTAACAATTACACAGATTATATCTCTACTGCCCAGTTCAGTGCCAGGTGCTGAGGAGATGCTCCATTAAGTGGATTAATAAGTGAGTTTAGGTACTGGAGACTAAGTTTCTCTTCCTAACATAACATGTACGTTCATCTTTACTATAGACAAAGTTGCATCTCTGCGGATTATCCTGTATTTAATGGAGCAGGATTAGATGAAGGTTAAGAGAAAGTTGTCTCTCCCTCAGTAGGCCCTCATGGCACTGCAGCCTGGACTCTGGTGGGGGGCACACGCTGGTTGCCTCTGTGGGGCTCTGGCTAAGGAGAGAGACAGGCAGTAGGGAGCTCTGTGGATGGTTTCATATTTGGGGGCCATTGTTAGGTTTTAACTTTTTTCTTTTCCTTTCTGTAATCCCATTTGGTTTCTCCAAGGCTTCTATTCAATTGTGTTGAGCCTAACAACTTGGTCAGAGCTGTGCTGGGAGGAACTTGGGGAGGAGGCGCCCCTGGCTCCAGGTGGGGCAAAGATGTAGGGGGGAAAGGCTGAGGCCACTTGCAGGAGGCGGCCTGGTAGCCAGGAACAAGATGGCCAGCTGGGGGACAAGACTCATAGACACTGACTGTGTTCATCTGGAATGTGCAGGTGTGTTTGGGGAGGGACAGTGACTACGCCTGGGCTTTCTGAGGTTGCCTAGTGTGCTGTTTACCACCTCATTGCCCCTCAGTTCCAAACTTATCCTTTTTGCCTTCTCCGTAAAAATGGATCTGGGCCTTTTATATAATTTCCTCTGCCTGTCAGTATGCGGAGATACTGCAGGAGGACAGAGCTCTGCCCAGGGCTGCCATGCCCTTGCTTGGGCGGCTCCCACGTTTTGGGCATTGTTTCTGGCACCAGGACCCTGCGGTGGAGGGCAGCCGGCAGCATCTCCCAGTGCCTTCCTCTCTGGGTGATTTTGCAGTGAAGCGCTTCCAGGAGACACTGCTCTGTGAGCACCTTTCCTCACAACCTCGGGGTAGATCATCAGCAAACTGCAGAGCATGGATTTCCAGCAAATTTCCCAGCACGATACCACAGTGACTTCTCTGCTGTTCTGTGAGCCATGGCCATACTCTCCCCCAGCAGGGTGTGAGTCTCAGTCTGGGGGAGCACGAGGCTCATCCTTTGGTACTCTGTCTCAGCCCTAGCAGAAGTGGCTGTGCCTAAATCCTTTTATCTGCTATACCTATTTTCTTTTTTCTTTGCTTCTTACTTGCCCATCCCTCATTGCTCCAAATCCTGTTGTAGTTAAAGATTCTTTAAACTGTTTTCTCTCTCCTGACTGGACCCAGACTGAACACATGGAATGGGGGCTCACACTCTGATTCACTGGCTATCAAGGGAAGCCGTCCCTAGAAGATTAGGGGAGTTGGAGGTATTTGGGTTGTGTGTATTTTTCCAAGTTTGTGCAGTCAACATATTACTTGTGTAACTGAGAAAAAAAATAAACTTTATAAAATAGTGTGAAAATTGCAATATAAGAAAGGGGAAAAATATTAAAACAAACAAACAAAAAAACCACCAACAAAAAGCCAAAAAAACCCAAACCTTAGTGTGGTAAGTCCGTGGCAGAATTAAGTCATGTGTCAAGCGGGAGAAGCTCCTGAGAGGCAGTGATGCTTGAACTGAGTGTTGCAGGGTGAGTGGAGTGAGAGGCATGTTCCTAGGTAGAGCCACCTGTGCAGGTGTGGAGACAGGGCCAGGTCAAGCCTATGTAGGCGAAGGCGTCAGTTACCAGTTCAGTGAACAGAGCCCGAATCAGCGAAGGTGGAGGGACAACAGCCAGGTCCATCTGATCCCAGCCAACCCTTGGGGCTTCATCCAAAATGTGTAGGTGTGTGTGGGAGAGCTGATTCTGCGTGACTTCTATTCGACAAAGAGAGAGATCACAAGTAGGCAGAGAGGCGGCAGAGAGAGGGGGAAGCAGGCTCCCCGCTGAGCAGAGAGCCTGATGCGGGGCTCGATCCCAGGACCCTGAGATCATGACCTGAGCTGAAGGCAGAGGCTTAACCCACTGAGCCAGCCAGGCGCCCCTCTGAGTGACTTCTAGACTGTGGGCAGCTGTGAGAATCTTCTTTCAGCTGTCTTGGAGCTTAATTGACCAAAAGCCCTGGCTTTCCTACTCTGAAATTCACCTCTGGGTTCGTGCAGAGGGCCACACTTCTCAGCCGTTGACTGGTAGAAACGGCTTACGAGGCAGTTGGGTCCCAAGGAGAATTGGGTATGTGGGACTCACGAGGATCCTCCTTAGTCTGCGGGCAGGGAGGCCAGGGACATTGCTTCCCTCTGTCCTTCCCTGGGATCTGGTGTGCATACAGCAAGCTCTCTCCTTTCCCCCATTTAATCCCACAGCCATTCCCCCTAAGAAACTCTTCCTCGGCGTGTCCTGTGTCGGCGCCTTCTTCTTGGACGACCCCACTTGGACTACACCTTCCTTCCCTTCCCCGTCCTCCTCAGGGGAGAGACTCCGCAAAGGCAGAGACTGGGATCCCAGGAACACAGGCTTCACTCCCGCCTCCCCTGCGCGCCCGCCCGCCCCCCGTCATCCCGGCCCCGGCAGCACCCAGGTTTCTCTCCTAAAGCCCGCAGCTTCTCCAGCTCCAACGTATTCTCCTGCGCCCTCGGGTCTCCATTCGGGCGTCACCTCCATCTCTCCCGCCTGCCCAGCGAGACTGGGGATTGCGCCCGCTGCTGTTCTCGGCGGTACCCGAGGAACCGTCTTCTCCGCGGCCCGCTCTCCTGCCGAAGGCACTGGAGCTTACTCGAGCCTCGAAGGCAGGCAGAACTCGCCCCGGGTAGGCGCCCAGAGCTTGCGAGTTCTGGGTGTTCGTTAGTGGGCGCGCCCCAGAGACAGTCCCGGAGGCGACGGTCGGGGCCGGGCGGCGGGGGATCGGCGCGGGCCGGGGTGAGGGGAGGGACGGGGCTGGGGAGGGGCCGGGGCGGAGGGGAGGGCTGCGCGGCGGGCGGGCAGGGAGGCGGGCCGAGCGGCCGGGGAGGAGGTGCGGCCGCTCTCGCCGCCACAGGCGCTGCGCGCAGGGCGAGGGCCGGCCGTGCCCGCGGCCGCCCAGGAGGACCGAGGGACCCTCCCCCGCCCCGCAACTTCTCGCGCCCCGCGCAGTCCACGTCCCCGCGGGGCCCGGCGCTGGGCGCGCGGCGGGAGCAGCAGCGCGGCGGGCAGGGCGGCGGGCGCGCAGGGCCGGGCGCTCCAGCGGAGGTAAGGGGCGGCGGGCGGAGCGGGCGGAGCGGGCGGCGGCCGGCGCGCCCCGGGCCCCCTTCCCCGCGCTGGGCTCCCGGCGGCCGCCACCCCTGCGGGAGGCCCCGGCGCCCGGCCCGCCTCCCCTCCGCTTTGTTTCCCGGCGCCGGCCTCCCTCTTCCCCGGGAGGGAGCTGACTGGGGCTCCCGGAGCGCAGAGCCGGACGCGGACCCGCGGACGGCGGCAGCGCGCTGGGCGCTTCCACTTTCTCGGCGCGCGGCCGCAGCGCGCGCAGAACTCTCCTCCGCGAGGCGCCCGGGCGGCGCGAGCACGCGGGGCTCACCCCCGCCGCGGACCTCGCGTGTCAGCGTGTCGCCGCGCCGAGCCGTCGTGGGGGCCGGGAGCGGAGCCCGGGGCTGGGTCTGGAGAGCGGGTCGCGGCCCGCGGCGGCTCAGCTTCCGGGGACGCGCGCGGCCCCCGCGAAGCCCTCGGGCCCTGCGGGCGGCGGGAGCCCCGGCGCGACGGGGAGGACCAGGCGGGGGGTGGCGCGGGGGACGAGTCCCGCCGCGGCCGCCCCGCCCGCCCCGCCGGCTGTCCCCGACGGGCCCTGCTGCGGGGGGCGGCCGAGGTGCCAAGTTTCTGGGAAAGCCGACACGTTGTGTCCCAAATGGATCATATTTACCAAAACCAGTTAAGGAAGAAAAGAGCCCTTTCTTCCCACAATTGACGGCTGACAGCCGCCGTAAAGGTATGGAGTAAGATTGCACAGGGTAGTTTATCTTTAAGAAACGGCGAAACTTAATATTGATGGGCTTCTCCCCCTTGTTTTTAAAATAGTTTAATTGGGGAGGGGGCAGAGAGGAGGCTGCTTGGCTCTGAAGATAATTCTATTCATGGGGAGGTTTTCTCCGTCCTGGCTCTGTGAGAGGCAGGCTGGATTCCCTCGAAATCCTCCAGACAACTTAGGGTCCTGATAAGATGTTTATTTCTACGTAGTGAAGGTCTTGGGGTTCTCATCCTATGGCTGTTCACCCATTCTACCTCCTGTTTCTCAAGGGCTGCTGACATAATTATTTTAATGGATCGCACCTGGCTATCTCCAATTCCCTCTCCAATAGTTTAAGCTGGGTTATCTCTAGAAGTTCTTAAAGTAAGTGTTACAAGGTTCTTACAGGTGCAGACCATATGCTGTAAATATTTCAGACCTAGGCTCTGAATAAAAAGTGTCAACTACTGGGCTAATAATTTGAGCATAACCAGTAGAACTTGTGTATATACACATTTAAAGACGTTTTTGATATTCTTTAAGGTTTTTAAATTCTAAAAATGAAATATCAAACGAAATTGGTGCAGTTCTAAACGCAAATTTGTTTTCCGTTGGATTTTGTCTGCCTGGCTTATAAGACTTGTTGCTTTCGGGTTTCAGAGATTTTTGTGATTGGCAAATGTGAAATATATGGCAGGGTGTAACCGAGGAAGAGTTTATTTTCAGTGGCAAAACAAGCCCCTAGTGATCTCAGAATCAGATTTCCACACCTTAACGTGTCATGCCGTATAAGGTGCTTTGTAATCTGGCTCCTGCCTGCCTTTTCAGTCTTGTGCAGTGACTGTTCCCAGAGTCTCTCCTCCCTCCCCTCCTTACACACATGCACTACACACTGCCAGACACATCATACTACTTCCAAGTTGTCATTTCTAGACCACTATCTGGAATGAATGAACATTCCGCTTACACTATTCTCACTCCGATTTCCATCTGCTGTTTACCCACACATCCTTCATGTGTCAGTCAAATACCTTCTCTAGGAGGCTTTTCTTCCCCATTATCCCTAGGCATTTAAGCTCCTTCTCTTATAGTAGGCACTGCCCCTACTAGAACATTGATTTTTATTTTTTTTAAGATTTTAATTTTTTAAATTTATTTGTCAGAGAGAGAGAGAGAGAGTGAGCAAGCACAGGCAGACCGTGGAAGGCAGAGGGAGAAGCAGGCTCCCTGCTGAGCAAGGAGCCCGATGCGGGACTTGATCCCAGGACGCTGGGATTGTGACCCGAGTTGAAGGCAGCCGCTTAACCGACTGAGCCACCCAGGCGTCCCTAGAACATTGATTTTTAAAAAAACACATCTAGGTATGCTGCCTTGTACAGTTGTGCAGCTTGTTAACGCACAGGGTTATCCTGTCCAGTGGGCAAGTAGAGGTAGAAATCCAGTTTGCACCTCTCTTACCAAACTCCTGGTGCACTCATGTCCACTGGTACAGGGCACCCCTTGTAATTCATCCAAAAGCACAGTATGGGCCAGTGATGACCTTGCTTCAGCCCCTCTCCACTTCTGTGCTCAGCACCCATCTGAGAAGCTGACAGAGCAGGAGCTCAGTTAAGGTTCCTGGAGTAAGTGACAAAAGAAAGGATTACTTCTATAGGACTCTGGAAAATTCTGAAGCAAGAGTTTGGGGGAAGATTTCTCCTATCAGTCAGCATGTAGGAATGCGCTTTGGTTCGCTCTATCTTATGTCTGACTGTTCAGGGTGATTCTTAAACAGATGTTTTCTACTTGATTATGGGGAAGAATCTGGGAGTATGACTTTATAGGTGGGCATCAGAGATGTGTGCCAACATGTAATGGGCCTCCTTAGCTACTTTCTGAGGCCCTAAGGTTTATACATCTAATCGTGATTTACTGAGAGAAGGGTGCAAGAATCTTGAAAGTAAGGCCATAAAGAGCTTTGGTTACATTAACATGTGTTAATAAATTGAGCCGATGTGCCATTTCATATGAGAACTTAAGTCATCCTAAAAATTACATAATTTTATAAAATTGTGGTATAAAATAGTAGTGGTAAATGTCAAAAGAAATTGCTGATTGTGTGGAATCCTGGAATCTTTGGAATTCATAGCACAGAATAACTTTAAAGATAATATGGACCAATGTTTCCATTTTATAGATAAGGAGCTCTAGTATCAGGGACTTGTCTAAGGTCACAGAGCTTATGTAGGAGCATGGCCAGGATGAGCGCTCAGATTATCTGGCGCCTTGTTTGTTGCTATGTTTGGTCAGGTACCAGCATTCTGTCCCTTCCCTTGTTGACTTCAGTTGGAAAACCTTGTACAGAGTAATTGTAATTTCTCAGGGAAAGGGAATATTCGCAGCACAAAATAGTGCATAGTGCCTGTTGTCAAAGTGCATGTGATAAATATTCGCTGAATGAAGGTGTGAATGAATGAGCCAGTTGATAGTTTACTTGAATTATTTGATACAGCACAAACCAAAGTCCTTTGAATCCATTCTAGTGGCATTTGGCCTTGTGTTTGTTCCGTAAGTGCAGTAAAATAACACCTTCTGTTGGATAAACCTCGTGGAAGATACGGCAGGAATGGTTTTCTACAAATAGTGCCAGAACTCCTGACAACGGATCATAGAAAAACTCAGGATTTGAAATCAGTAGATCTTGCCAAAAACTAGCCTTGATTCTGGGGCCTTAAATTTCACCCACTTGAGTTTCTTCATATAACCTCCTAAGTCTCAGAGTTATTCCAAGGGTCAAATGAGCTCCCAGGTGTGAAAATGCTCCGCACACTCTGGAACACTGAATAGTAACAAAAGGAGAGAATATGTGGTAGGAGGTGCCTAGAAGGCACTGTGCTAGGCTCTTTGTATGCATGGTCCCATTTATGCCTCCAAAGAGAGCAGGAGGGTCTCTATTTGTGGAATAGGGAAGAAACTGAAGCCTGCACTGCCCCTCAATATGGAACAGGCATTTACTGAGCCCCAAGTTGTTTTAAGCCCTATAAATCTTGGAAGTAAGAGAACTTCTGGTAGAGAAGAAAGGAAGTGACATTGTGATAGAAGAACAAATCACTTTAGCGAATCACCTTTTAGGCAGAGGAGATTTGCATTTTTAGGCTACGCCCCCTCCAAGGTTTGCTATCGGTGAACTTGGGAAGGAGGAGCTGTTTTAATAGGGCGGAGGCTCAAAAGGCTGTGGTGCATAGGGCTGGAGACTGACCCAGGAAAGATTTCCTGAACTAGCTGGTGAAATGGGCTTGGTGAGTGACAAGAGTGTGGAGGGCAGAGAGGATTGTGTCCAGTTATGGATGTTCGCCGATCTCAGTAACACAGAAGGAGAAGGTTGGGGACCTGTGGGGGCTCCTTTCCCAAGTTCACCTGGTAATGCAGTCCCAACAGCTGAGATCAGACTCACCTGTCTGCTTCCACGTTCCCCTTTTATCTTGTCAGCTGTTGGCATGTCTGTAATTGTAAGTGAATCAAAGATTTTAATAACAACCTAGAATTTGAAAGCTTTTTATTTTTATGACTGGGTTCAGAATTCTAAGGAGGAGCAGGACGTTCCCAATCTGAAGCCCTCCCACAGATAGGGCTGGTAGATACAGGCTGGTGGCCTGACAGGGTTCCCCGCCAGGGCTGTGTGGTGCGTTTCCTGTCTTGGATTCTGCCGGCCCTGGGATCCAGCCTGATCCTCTCCAGGCATTCCATCCAGCTGGAAGTGGGTCTGCTTTGTTTCCATTTATGAGGTTTGTAGATTGAGTAACAGAATCTGGACTGCAGCTTTCATTGTGTTTTCATGGTGCTGGGTTACAAGGTTTCTTTTAAATTCATGGTTAGATTTCTGACTGTGTCTCTTGGACATAGTTCTTCAGGAGTTCCCATTACTAATTCCTTTGCTTTGGGAACAAGATGCAAAACTGGAATTTTTAAGGTTCTCTTGTCATTAGTGGTTTGGGAAACGGTATAGTGAATAAGCTTGCCAGTCTCCCCCTAAATTGATAAAAGGTACATATTCCCATTGCCTTTAAAGTGTGCTGATGGGTTTTAATGCAGTACTTTTTAATTTTGAAGTTCAAGATTTAAAAACAATTTTTAAAAATTCTGGTATAGTTAACGTACAGTGTTGCTTGTTTCAGGGGTACACAATAGTGATTCAACAGTTCTGTGCGGCACTCGGAGCTCGTCACGATGAGTGTACTTTTAATGCCCTCCATCTACTTCACACCCCCACCCTTCCACTCCCCCCCTGGTGACCATCGGATTTCTAAGTGGTTTTTGTCTAGTAAAGAGGTTTCTATGCCTCAGGATTTTCATCTCTAAAAGGAGGGTGACAGCCGTGCATTCCTTATAGAAGATTGTTTTGAGAATTGAGAAATTAATGAATTAATTTACATAATGTGCTTATTAGAATCTTGCCTGCCACAGGGAAAGAGTTCCGGAAGTGTTCATTCCTCCCTCCTTGCCATGTGGCTCTCTCAAATTGTGTAAAATATGGATGTTCAGCAGGACAGAGCTGTGGTGTGGTATGGCCAAGTACAGGCTGATGCCTTCATTTTCCCATTTCTTCACACACCGTTCCCTTTGATGCTTCTTCCTTGTTTGTCACACTCCTTGTTGCCCTCATCCGTTGAGACTGTGCCGAGCCTTCCTTCCGAACGTCTGCCTTTCTTGGGTTTCCAGGCACTTTGTGGGCATGTGGTCCGTATTGGTCATTGCGTTCATCATGGGGTATCGCCATCACACGGAGAGTGCTGGATTACTCTCTGTACCCCTTCTGGGTCCAGCATGGTAAGCTGCAGACACTCCCAGGTGGTGTTGATAGTGTGTGAATGGCCGTTGAAAATGTTTCTGAAGGTGATACCATGATTATAAAGTGGAGTGTCCCTTGGCCAGGTAGTTGACTCTTTAAATGGACTTTATCAGTAACAAAGGGCTAAAAATGTTGCTCTGTCTATCCTGAGTGTGGGGGTGATAGCAATGTCATTCTACTGGGTATTAATATCTAGCTTTTGGCCTGGAATACACCTTTTACTCATTTGGCAACTCCCCTAAACATAGGAGACCTTAGATTTCTCAGGAAGAAAATGAGATTGTGTTCGAGCAGTTCATCTACTGCCTTCCGGTAGCTGAGGCATCAAGTCCTCATCAGTTTTCCTCTTCAGGCCTCACACTAGGGTCGTAGTTGATAGGATAATAGTCCTATTTACCCTTACCACTCTGGATAACCATGAAGCGCGTTTGAAGTGGACATTTTTGTTCTTTCAAGAGAAGGCATTTGCACACAGGAACAGAAACTGAGGAAGAATGTATCTGGAATACATTAAAATGAATTAAGTTATCATTTGTGTTGGTGGCGTTTGAAACGTCTGGGATTAATACTTACTGTGTGTAGACTTGAACCCTTGATGAATGTTTGCCAAATCAGAAACTGAAATATTTTCCCATTTAACTTCCATTTTGAACTTTCCCTCTGGAAAAACGTAATGACCCCAAGAAACCATAGTTCTCCCTAATAACTCTCCTTTCCCAGCTCTCTGCTGAACTTCTTGTTGGGAAGGGCACCGCCTGTCACATGGGCAGATAACTTCGTTTTACATGAGACTTGAATCAGAAAACCTTTCTGGATCCATGCATTGTATACACGTCCAACCCCACTAGTGGCTGGCTTCTTTTCATTTTCTCCTGCATCAGAATTTTGTTGTTTTATCTGGAGAGCATGCAGCCCTCTCAGCTCAGTCCTCCTTCTGAAGCTCTCTCATGCTTTCTTACCCCCTTCTTTTCTCTCGAAGAGTGTACTCTTAGGGTCCATCTGCTAAATGATGGGATCGCCCACATAGAGGTTGTGTGTATGTCTGTGGCCTTCCCCTCTCTCAGCTGGATTCCTTATTAACTGTTTGGTAGTGATCATCTGCTCTTTGTGATGTTTTGGGACCCGTATCACTTTTATCAGTACCTTCATTTTTCTCCATTCTCATGGATAGCAAAGGACAAACTAGTTGAAAGATACTTGTATGTGTTTAATTGAATTGTTCTTGGTACTCGTCCAGGTAGTCAGCATACCGTACCGACAAAAGACTGGAGCTGTGGGATTTGGATAGATTTAAGAGCCTGGGTTTTGGGTAGTTTTGCCAGAAATAGGTGTGTGATCTTGACTAAAACTTGACCTCCTCCCTGTGTTTCCATTTCTTTCTTTCTTTTTTTTTTTTTTTTTAATTTATTTGACAGAGATCGCAAGTAGGCAGAGAGGGAGGCAGGCTCCCCGAGGAGCAGAGAGCCGGACGTGGGGCTCGATCCCAGGACCCTGGGATCATGACCTGAGCTGAAGGCAGAGGCTTTAACCCACTGAGCCACCCAGGTGCCCCTGTGTTTCCATTTCTTAATTTGCAGCGTTGATGGCCAGGGGAATCACTTTGGACTAAATGACTTTTCAGCTATAAAGCCCAATGGTTCTATGCATTATTGAGTACAAGAAAACAGAAGAAAAAATGTTATGAGAATTTATAAGTAGTGTAATTTTTCTCTATTATTATGCTCACTGGTGTTTGAACATTACTGGGGGCCTGGTCACCATCACCCAACACTAGTAAGGAGAGCAGGGCTGGGAGCATGCTGGGTCTTGGTAAATCCAGAATGAGTAATTAGGCATGGCTAGGAGGTAGTTATTGGTGATCTTGGGGGCTGTGGGTAATATGAGCTTGGTCAAGGCCTCTGGAACTGGGTGTGGGGGAATTCTGTGTTGAGCTAGAAGAAGGGCTGGGGAAGAACCTGAGATAAGATCAGTGCCTTCGTGGAGGTGATGAAGGTGGCTTTCTGGAGAGCAGGGCGGGCATAGAACGTGTATAAACACAGTAGCCATAGTGTGTGCAGAAGGTAGCTGTCGTGGGCCCAGATGGGGTTACCCTGAAAATGTGGTAAAATGATGGCATTGCTGAGCCTCAGTGTGACGGACTGTGAAGATGAGCAGTCAGAGGAGGGTGTAGGTGGTGGTCAGGTCTTGTTACCTTCTGTTACAGGTGGAGAAACTGAGGCCAGAGATGGCAGTTCTCAAACTGGACTTTGCCTATCAGTTTGGAAGTTCAAGTCAGCTTTAAAAAAAAAAAAACTTAAATTCAGTTAGCTAACATATAATACATCATTAATTTCAGATGTAGTGTTCAGTAACTTATCAGTTGTGTATAACCCCCAGGGCTCATCACATCACGTGCCCTCCTTCATGCCCATTACCCAGTACTTTGATGGCAGATGAAAGTGCAGATTTCTGGAATTTACCCTGTGATGATGATTCTGGAGATCCTGGGGTGCATTTTATCAAGCACATTAGGTATTGCTGGTGGCTGTAGTTTGAGAAACTCTGCCCTTTGGGTGACTTTTGCCCTGTAGGACACTCAGCCTGGAGAGGAGGTGGGGTTGTGCCAGTGGAATCCATGCACCCTTTCCTGTGTCTGTCCCCTGCCTGGTGCTTGTCTGAAGTGGCTTGTCTAGGATTGGGAGGACCTAACCATGTTAGTTAATTTGCCAGAGAGAGCAAGAGACTTGGAGGTTATCCACCTACAAATGCAGCTTTCCTTATTTTCTGACCGATCTGTGATTTGTAGTGTAACGGGCACTATTTTTAAAAAGAAACATTTGGGTGGGTGGTGCCTGGGTGGCTCAGGTGGTTGAGTGTGGGACTCTTGATTTCACCTTTGGTCATGATCTCTAGGTTCTGAGATCAAGGATCGAGCCCCCCTTCAGCCCATGCCCAGCAGGGAGTCTGTTTGGGATTCTGCTCCCCCCTACCTCACCTGTGTGCGCACTCTCTCTAAATGAAAATCTTAAACATTTGGTCATTAAAGAAAAGGTTTGTTAAGTATATGAATTATAAGCATATTAATAGTGAAAACTAGTAGAGAAAATTTCAGTGTATTTAGGAACATGTATTTTGTAATAACTTAATGAAAACACATTTCTATCTTCAATAAAGATCATTTCCTAAAAAACCCTAACAGGCAGCATTTTGCTTAGTTCTATTTCAGGTTTCATGTAATTTGGATTTTAAAATTACCTGTCTGGAAACTGGGGGTTGTCACTAAATCCAACTGTTATAAGTTCCACCTTGGCCATTAGTCTAAATGTGTGAGGAAATTGATTCCAGAAGGATGGTTGACATCTCTGGAGCCTTCGTGTGTGTTATAAGAATGTCATTGCAATATGTCATTTTCTGAAAAGCTGTCTGTCACAGAAACTAAATTTTGATAGCTTGATAAATCTCATTAGTTAGGGAATTGACTCAGACTTGAATGGTGTATACACAGTTGGCAGACAACACTTGGAATTTTCAGCAAATCAATAAATGAGTAGTCCTGAAAATGAATGAGCACATACCCATTTTATTGTCAATGTGAAATAACAGCTCAGAATTTTTGTGTTGTCTAAAGGAAAATTTTAAAACATTTATAGAATGCATTAGACATTTTTTTTTAAACTTAATTTTATTTATCTGAGAGAGCACAAGCGGAGTGAGGGACAGAGAGAGAAGCAGACTCCCCGCAGAGGAGGGAGCCCGACATGGGACTTCGTCCCAGGATTCCAGGATTATGACCTGAGCCGAAGGCAGATGCCCAACTGACTTAGCCACCCAGGCACCCCCTAGAATGCTTTAGGAATCCTTGAATAATTGCAGTACATTTATATTTCTGTGTGCAGAAGATATGACAGACTTTTAAAAATAATGATACAGACATGAGGATTTATATTCAAATACACATTAAAAATGTCTCAAATCTCAAACTGTGCAGTATTACTTTAAGAATTGTCATGTATTGGGGCGCCTGGGTGGCTCAGTGGATTGGGCCAATGCCTTCGGCTGAGGTCATGGTCCCAGGGTCCTGGGATCGAGCCCCACATCAGGCTCTCTGCTCAGTGGGGAGCCTGCTTCTCCCTCTTTCTCTGCCTGCTTCTCTGCTTACTTGTGTTCTCTGTCAAATAAATAAATAAAATCTTAAAAAAGAAGAATTGTCATGTATTAGCATTTATTTATTTATTTATTTATTCATTCATTGATAGGGGGAGAAAGGTGGGGGGAGGGGTAGAGGAAGAAGGGGGGAGAGAGAGAATCCCAGGCAGTCTCCACACCTAGCCTGGATTTGGGACTTGATCCCCCACATCTCTGAGATTATGACGGGAGCGGAAATCAAGAGTTGGCTGCTTAACAGACTGAGCCACCTAGGTGCCACTCAGTCAGCATTTTAGAACAGAGTAACTCTTAGAAATCTTATAATTCAACCCATTTCTCAGAAGAGAAGCTTGATGTTTGAGGGAAGTTAAATGATCTGCTTTAATTCTCTATCATAAGTTAGTGGCAAGCAGAGCTAGGCATAGATCCTAGGATTGTCGAGATTTTTTTTTTCTCTGCTTAACAGTGAGGAAGAGCTGTTACAAGGACTGCATCAAAGAACCAGGAAATGTTTTAGATTTCCTTTGGGAATGGAAATGAAACCTCTGACTTTCTAGAATTTTTGGAATCGGCGAAGGGCAATAACAGGTTCTTAGATTATGTACTTTACAGGTTGCCCAAAGGAAGGCACAACTTTACACAGGATGGCCTACAGCTGGAGCTTATTATGTTTCAAGCAGATTGTATCATCTGCACAAAGGAAAATAGACGTTTTTCTAATAATTTGTGAGTAGGGGATTTGAGGATACTATATACATTATTGGAGGTGAAAGGAATTTTAGAAGCAATCTAGATCACCCCCCCAACCTTTTAAAAGATTTTATATTTTTAAGTAATCTCTACACCCACAGTGGGGTTTGAACTCACAACACTGAAGTCAAAAGTTGCATGCTCTCATGACTAAGCCAGCTGGGGCACCCCTAGATCACCCTTTATTTTGTGTAAGAAGATACATGGCTTTGCTTTGGCTTTATGTTTATGAATAGCTGTGATGTTTTTGTTAATTGTTTTGAAAAGCAACAACTGATACTTTAAATTCTATCAACCTGTGCTAATTATCATGGTCCGAAGTCTGGTTTTCACATTTTGTGTCTTTGCTATTGAAGTATTTTGTAGGTTTTTGCAGGTAAGCAAACAGGAGTTTGTGTGGGGTCGGGGTAGGGGAACGTTGCTAAGAGATGAAGATGGCTTTACCTATCAAATCTTCAATATTGCAGTGTATTCCTTTATACTAATTAATCTGAAGTGAATAAATGAGCAGAGGCTATGTTAATATTAATGTTCTTTGTGAGCCAATCATACTATTCACGTTAGTTAATTCAGGAAATTAGCTAAAAGCTTCTCCCTCTTATCACTTCTCCCTCCCAAGCCTCTCCACTTTGGTATATACGGTATTTACTTTTCAAGGTGAAAGTTCACCTACCGAGTGCATAATAGGAAGTAGTTTGAAAGATTTTATTTCCTAAAGGAAAAAAATGATTAAGGGTTTGAATAGTATGACTTTCACTTTGTTTCTTAATTTTAGATGTTCAAGCTTCATGTTACAATTTCTCATTTGACACTCTTGAGATTTGCTAACATAGCATGAAATTGACACATGGCTCATAACAGCTACTCTGCATAGTGCCTCTTATATGTTTATTTTGCAGAAAGTCAGCAAATTCACCTGTGTAGATGACGGAATTCTACTTCAGATCTTACAAACGGTGAGGCCTGGTGAGGCTGGGGGTGAGAAATAGTTGTGTTTCTGCTTATTTCCAGGTATCTGAACTAGGTTTTTCCTAAAAGAAGCTGTCTTACAGTTTAATATTCTTCCCGTAGTTTAATAATCTTTTAGCTCTCTTTTTGGGGCTTTTCCTTAGGTATTATTGGCCACAGCAGTACCATGATTCTGGTTTTCTGAAAATAAGTTTCTTAGCATTGTTATGCCCTTTTGAGGTTTAATTTATTTCTTTGTTTTTAAAGATTTATTTATTTATTTATTTGAGAGCGAGAACAAGCATGTGAGGGGTAGACGGAGAGGGAGAGAATCTCAAGCAGATTCTCTGCTGAGCATGAAGCCCAATGTGGGGCTTGATCCCACAACTCTGAGATTGTGACCTGAGCCAAAACCAAGAGTCAAATGCTTAACCAGCTGAGCTACCCAGGTGCTCCATCGAGCTTTAATTTCTGAAATATTAGTGAATCCTGCCCTCTTGAATTATTCTTTGAGAACTGTGCTACTTTTTTTTATTTGACTCTTTGGGTTGTGGATGTACCTATTGGGAGAAAAGAAAAAAATCCACGGTCTGTGTGATAGCTTTGTTTGAATTCCTCCTTGTGATGTTTCTTTCCAGTGGGTGACTCTGCAGTTCGGTTCAGTATTTTGGGGGCATTTGCTTCATGTGTGCTTCTAGTGGAGATGTGGGATCAGAACAGGAAGAGGATGAGAATAATTGAAGGAATGGGCTTTGCTCCAAAACAGGGGCTCTCACACTTCAGGGCGTCCAAATCACCTGGCGTGTCTGTTAAAACACAAATGGCTGGACCCTACCCTCTCACCCTCACCCTATCTGATTAGGATCTGGGATTGGCCCGACAATTTTCATTTCTGAAAAGTTTCCAAGAGATGCTGCTTCTGTCGATCCTGGCCACCTCTGGAGGACTACTGCTCTGAAGGTCCGGTGCTGGTCTGCTCTGAATGGGGTTGTAGATCCATAGACAGCATTCAGCTTTCCCGGGTTTCTGTTTTCCTATTTGTGAAATGTACAATATGACTGTTTTTTCACATCTTTGAAATCAGAGGAATCTTTTGTTCCAAACTACATCTTTTGTGAATCTCCAAAATACAAAAGAGATAAAGTGGAATTGTGTGAGTTACAGTAGGGGCAGAGGACAAAAGGATTCATGTGTCCTTTTGGCTTTCTTACTCCCCTGAGATGGGGAAGGGGAAGGTCCCTGGAGCCCCTCTGCAGAACTGAATGTAGTTGTGAATCCCATGGAGGAGACTTTCTAAGGCCCCAAGCATTGGTACCTTTCTCTTTGATTCTGTATGCCTTTTTTAAAAAAGATTTTATTTATTTATTTGACAGAGATCACAAGTAGGCAGAGAGTCAGGCAGAGAGAAAGGGGGAAGCAGGCTCCCTGCTGAGCAGAGAGCCTGTTGGATGCGGGGCTCGATCCCAGGACCTTGGGACTATGACCTGAGCTGAAGGCAGAGGCTTAACCCACTGAGCCCCCTAGGCGCCCTGATTCTGCATGCTCTTAATGCTATAGACTGCTACTTAAAAAGTTGGAAGAAACTGATTTGTGCGTTTTAATATAAGAAACTGTGTTTAGGATATGTAAATAGGTAGGAAGTAAATGAGTTTGAGACTTTCATGGTGACAAAAGATTTCCAGCTCATTTCAGGTACAAATGGGGAAATTAGTAGAAAGGAAACGGGCGCAAGGGAGAGGGGATGATTTGGGTAACAGGGATGTGTCTTCCTGCCTTTGTATTAGTATGTATGATTGAAATCATATAATTTAACCTGTTCTTTTTTTAAATTCTTTACTCTTTATTCCTGCATTTCAGTGTAATAATTTAACCTGTTCTTGCAAGTCTGATGGTTAAGCCTGAAATTGAATTTCCTACTCTTGACTGGAATCTTTGCTGCAAAATAGATGAGAGGGAGAGCAGCAGTATTAATGTCTCAATAAAAGGAATAAAGATCTCATAGGTCACAAGTGTCCAGAGAGGATGTGTACCTACAGCTCTTGGTTCCTTTTGTCGTCCACTTTATGGAAACCCTAAAATCAGCCTTAAGGTAAATTGTAACTTAGGTTAAACTTGATTTTGGTACTCAGTGATTCTGTTTGGGGCTTTAGGAAACTCTTATTTTCATTCTTTATCCTTATCTCACTGTCATTATAAGAAAAGACCTACAAAGGGGCACCTGGGTGGCTCAGTGGGTTAAAGCCTCTGCCTTCGGCTCAGGTCATGATCCCAGGGTCCTGGGATCGAGCCCCGCATCCAATGGGCTCTCTGCTCAGCGGGGAGCCTGCTTCCCCCTCTCTCTCTCGCCTGCCTCTCTGCCTACTTGTGATCTGTGTCTGTCAAATAAATAAATAAAATCTTAAAAAAAAAGAACTACAAAATAGCTATCCATAGATATGGAATAATTTCTGTGGTCTGTTACATGAAGACATTCAGGGGCAGAACACTATACAAGCAGCCTTTTGAATAAAACAGTATTTTTCAAACTGTCACAGGCAATGACATCAGTTTAGTGGGTCAGGTTGTTTTCTCTAAAATTTTTTTAATTGTAGGGATTGGATTTTTTTTATTTTATTCCAATGGCTTTCTGACTTTTCTTTTTTTGACCAGCACCGATATTAAGACACACAGGAGGTAGAATAACAAAGCATAATATGGAATAGAAAGTATCTAAGTATATTGCATGTGGTAAGGATAACTATTACTTGAAACTTTTTCATTTAATATGTTTATGTACATACAGATGTGTGTATGTGCCTTAAGTGTGTATTATATATGGTATATTAAGGTTCTGTAGAGTATATTAGGATGCTGTATGTGTCCTAAGTACCCAAAAAGAGTTTTATTTTTTGTGGATTTTTACAATTTTATTTTTTCTAATTTTTATTTAAATTTTAATTAATGTACAGTGTAATACTGCTTTCAGGAGTGGAATTCAGTGATTCATCACTTCCATATAACACCCAGTGCTCATTGCAAAGCTAAGAAAAGTAAGTCAGTCAGATAGAGACAAGTGCCTTCTTTAATCCCCATCGCCCATCTAGCTCATCCCCGGCTCACCTCCCTCTGTCAACCCTTAGTGTGTTCCTTGCTGTTAAAGGTCCTTTATGGTTTGCTTCCCTCTCTTCTTTTTTCCTTCCCTTTCCCTATATTCATCTGTTTTATATCTTGAATTCCAAATATGAGGGAAATATGGCATTTGGCTTTCTCTGATTGACTTATTTTGCTTAGCATAATACACTCTAGCTCCATCCGTGTCATTGCAAATGTCAAGATTTCATTCTTTGATGACTAATATTTCATTGTTTGTATGTACCACATCTTTTTTTTTTTTTAAAGATTTATTTGATAGCACAAGTAAGCGGAGGGACAGGCAGAGGGAGAGGGAGAAGCAGGCTCCTCATCCCATTGAACAGGGGGCTTGCCATGGGGCTCCATAGCAGGACCCTGGGATCATGATCTGCGCCAAAGGCAGTTGCTTAACCGACTGAGCCTCCCAGGAGCCCGATGTACCACATCTTCTGATGGACAGATCAGCTGATGGACATATTGGCTTTTCCCATGATTTGGCTATTGTTGATAATGCTGCTATATTAAAAGAGTTTTATTATATGGAAGTGAGTCACGTGATTTTGGAGGCTGGTAAATCCAGAATCTGCAGTGTGGGCAGACAGCCTGGAGACCCAGGAGAGCCAGTGGTGCAGATAAAGTCTGATGGAGTCTTGTTCAGTCAGGTCTTTAAAAAAAATTTTTTTTAAGTTTTTTATTTTAATCACCAGTTGCTCATCATAAGTGCACTCCTTAATCCCCATTCCTGATTTCCCCCATCCCCCCACCCACTTCCCCTTGTAACCATCAGTTCTCTGTATTAAGGAGTCTGTTTTGTTTTTTTTCTCTTTTTTCCCCTTTTGCTCGTTTGTTTTGTTTCTTAAGTTCTACATACGAGTGAAATCATATGGTATTTTTCTTTATCTGACTAACTTATTTCTCTTAGCCCGATACTTTCTAACTCCATCCATGTCTTTGCAAATGGCAAGATTTCATTCCTTTGTATGGCTGATTAATATTCCATTGTATATCTATACCACATCATCTTTAGCCATTCATCAGTTGATGGACCCTTGGGCTGCTTCCATGTCTTGGCTACTGTAAATACAGGGGTGCATGTATCCCTTTGAACTAGTGTTGTTTTGTATTCTGTGTGTAAACACCCAGCAGTGCAATTGCTGGATTGTAAGGTAGTTCTATTTTTAACTTTTTGGGGAACCTCCATACTGTTTTCCTCAGTGGCTGCACCAGTTTGCAAGAGGGTTCCTTTTTCTGCACATCCTTGCCAAAAACTGTTGTTTCTCGTGTTGTGGATTTTAGCCACTGAGAGGTGTGAGGTGATATTATGATTTTGATTTGCATTTGCTTGATAAGTGATGACGAGCATCTTTTCACATGTCTGTATGTCGCTGGAGGAAGGTCTGTTCATGCCTTTTGCCCGTTTCTAAATTGGATTATTTGCTTTTTGGGTGTTGAGTTTTATAAGTTCATTATATATTTTGGTTACTAACCCTTTAGCAAATACATCATTTGCAAATATCTTCTCTCATTCCATAAGTTGCCTTTTAGTCTCGTTGATTTTTTTCCTTTGCCACGCAGAAGCTTTTTATTTTGATGTGGTCCCAACAGTTTATTTTCGCTTTTGTTTTCCTTGCCTCAGGGGATCTGCCTAGAAAAAAGTTGCGGTGGCCAATATCAAAGAAATTACTGTCTGTGCTTTTTTCTATGATTTTTATGCACACCAGATTAGTACAGCTTTGTAATATACTCGAAGTCCAGGATTGTGATGCCTCCAGCTTTTCCTTTTTCAAGATTGCTTTGGGGTCTTTTTTGGATCTATACTTACTTTAGGCTTGTTCTAGCTCTGTGAAAAATGCTATTGGTATTTTGATGGGAATTGCTATAGACTGCTGCGGTAGCATGGACACTTTAACAATATCTGACCTTCTCATCCATGAGCATGGAATATTTTTCCATTTGTGTCATCTTCACTTTCTTTCACCAGTGTCTTATAGTTGTCAGAGTACAGGTCTTTTACCTCTTTTGTTAGGTTGATTTCTAGGTATCTTATTGTTTTTGGTGCAACTGGAAATGGGATCATTTTCTTAATTTCTCTTTCTGCTGCTTCATTATTGGTGTATAGAAATGCAGCAGATTTCTGTACATTGATTTTCTATTCTGTGACTTTACTGAATTCATTTATCGTTTCAGCAGTTTTTTTGGTGGAGTCTTTCAGGTTTTCTATATATAGTATAGAAATAGTATAGTATCATCTGCAAATAGGGAAAGTTTTACTTTTTCCTTACTAATCTGGATGTCTTTTATTTCTTTTTCTTGTCTGACTGCTGTGGCTGGGACTTCCAGTACTAGGTTGAATAAAAGTGATGAGAGTGGACATTGTTGTCTTGTTCCTGGCCTTAGGAAAAAGCTCTCAGTACTTCACCAATGAGGATTATGTTCACTGTGGGTTTTTCATGTATGATCTTTATTATACTGAGGTATGTTCCCTCTAAACCTACTTTGTTGAGGGTTTTTATCATGAGAGGATATTGTATTTGTCAGATGATTTTTCTGCATCTATTGAGGTGATCATATGGTTCTTGTCCTTTCTCTTGTTGATGTGCTGTGTGACATTGATTTGCCAATACTGAACCATCCTTGCAGCCTAGAAACAAATCCCACTGGATTGCGATGAATGATTTTTTAAAATATATTGTTGGATTTCTTTTGCAAGTATTTTGTGGAGTATTTTTGAGTCTCTGTTCACCAGATATATTGGCTTGTAGTTCTCTCTCTCTTTTTTTTTTTTTTTTTGGTGTCTTTATCTGGTTTTGGTATCAGGGTAATTCTGGCCTCATGGAATGAATTTGGAAGTTTTCCTTTCTCTTCTGTTTTTCAGGCAGGTCTTTTTGTTCTAGTCAGGCCTTCCACTGATTGGATGAGGCCTACTCACGTGAAGGGCAACCTGTTTTATTCCAAGTTCATGGATTTAAAATGCTGATCTCATCCCCAAAACACCCTTTAAGTTGACAAAATAATTATCATCTATAGGTATATTAAGGTATAAAGCAAAATAGGTCTTATATATGTGGATACATCTCTATACAGGGTTATATATGGACATATATTTATAGAGGGCTATGTGTGTATACATATATGCGTGTGTGTGTGTGTGTATACATATTAATGAATGCCATAGATAGGTAGATAATGTGGACTCTCTCTGAAGGATTCACAGAACATGTCAGACCCTTAGAGCAGAATTTCTCAGTCTGGGGAAAGGGTTCTTAATCACCTTAGGAGCTTTTCTGAACTATGTATGTCTGTGTCAGGTCTCCCTTAAACTTCTGTGTCTTTCCCTCAAGAGTGAGTTTTTGGGATACCTGGGTGGCTTAGTCAGTTAAGCCACTGCCTTCAGCTCAGGTCATGATCCTAGGGTCCTAGGATTGAGTCCAGCATAGGGCTCCTTGCCCAGCGGAGAGCCTGCTTCTCCCTCTGCCTGCTCTGCCTGCTGCTCCCCCTGCTTGTGGTCTCTGTCTCTGACAAAAAAGTAAATAAAATCTTAAAAAAAAAAAAAGAGAATGAGTTTTAAAATGGGGAGGGGGACGTGGGTAGAAAGTAGCAACATATTTTTTGGTGGAGCTTGGCAGGACTGAAGAAAGGAGAAGATTGCAGCTCTGAGGGTGGTTTTTCGGCATCAGCCAGCAGGCGGGTGGTAATGGGCCCTTGGGGGCAGCAGTCCTCGCTGAGGCCCCTAGGAGTTCCCCTCTCTCCTGTAGTGGGTACAGTACCTGAGGCTCCTGGAAGCTAACAGACACTCACAGATGTTTGCTTGTCCTTAACTCTGTGGAAACCACTGCTGCCTTACCTGCCCTCTGCACTGCACCCAGGCGCCAGTGTTCGTGGTAAGTGAGAGTATATGTGGTCATAATGCCTAGGGTTTGTATCAGCTGGTGCATATACTCGTGGCGTGAACCATCTTTAAAGTTTTATAATTGTGTTATTACAACAGATCTTTGAAAACATTACAGACCTACCCTTTGAATCACAGGTGACCGGTGTTATTCTGGTTGGTTTCCCTGGAGGTGAGGGCTCTGGGGAGACCTGGCAGCTATTGTAGAAACATAACTTAATAGGCTGCTCCTCTTCTTAAGCCTGGGAAGTCAATAAAAACAAAATGAAAGAACAGTTCTTTTCAGGCCTTATTAATGTTGGGTGAGCGTTCTATGACACAGAGTGATGTTAAAAAATGACTTCTTAGATATGGTAGGTAGGCGCTCAGTTTGTACAATGCAATTGTCATTTTATGGGCCAGGGATGCTGTTCTATTCCAAAAGGAGTTGTCCAAAAGGAAACTTCGGGAAAGGTAACTATTAGTCTCTGCTTGATCTTTTGAAAATTAGAAGCTTTCTCTCTTGATCTTGACCTCATGCTGTAGTTTTCCTGAATATCTCCCTTCATTTAGATGAACTGAATTGAGATTGTGTGGCTTCTCCGATTTTTCTTATCATATTAAGACAATTGGGTGTGAAATATTTATTTCAAACAGCACAGTTACTTGAGCCACTCTCAGTACTGAAGCATGAAATGGGGCTGTCTCAGGACGTAACTTCCTTCAGTCCTGTTGATCTGTATTTCTCTTCAGAGGTGTGTCTGACAGTGGCCTTATGAGTAGTATATAATTTAAACATGCATGAAACATAATTTTAGTTCCTTTGGGATTGTCCTCAGTTTTTATACCTTATCTGGCTCTCCAAAATCCATTTAATTACAGCTATTTTAGTATTTGTCCAAGTCACTAAAACCAGTGAGCTCTCCCTGGGGAGACAGTAAGCTTTTGCTGGGCATACCGGTCAAAATGGAATTCTTCTGCAAACAAACACTTCTTCAGGATTATTCTTATAAATGCATAGAGAAGTTGGCAGCCTTTTGATACTTTTGGAGGGATTCTGGTGGGTACCAAATGGCGCAAAGCTACTGTCTGCTTGAGAAATGTTAACAAGAGGCTCAGCTTTTCTGAATGTGTGTTTTGGCTTTTTGAGATAGCTTCTATGCAGGAAGAACCTTCTTTTAAAACCAAATGTAGACTCTGGACTTTGTCCAAGAGAAGTATTATAAATATATCAAAGCTGATACTGTGCTGAATTTCTTTATAGAAAGAAAAAAGGAGTGGTTAATAAAATGTAGCATTTGAGTAGAGCTCAGATTCAAAGAGACTATCTTCTGTTCTGGCCAGTTTATTACAAACCTTTTATGATGAAGTCCTGATTCCTCCTACCCACTCCCTCCATTGTTCTGTTCCATTTTATGTATGTCTCTTCACATTTTCATCCTTTTTTTTTTTTTTGCTATGAGAGTTTGCTGAGAAAAAAAAGGAGTAGGAAGAGAAAGATAACCCTTACACATTTTGTTTTATCCTCCGTTTGAGCTTTTGATTGAATGTAGTTAAAAAAAAAGAAAACCAAAACGCCTTATTTTTTTCCTACCTCTATCCTGAGTGAGTGGGTGGGGTTGTTAAAAGCAAAAGCAAGCCCATCAACTAAACCCTTTAAGTCATATTTCTGTTGTATATGATAATAGTTCATAGAATTAGCTACAGGACAGTTTGTGATGCTATCACAGAAATACATAATGTATCCACCCACCCCACCCCACCTTAAAATCTTACAGTGCAGCATTTGGAGCCCCTGAACTATTCGAATCTTAAAATACCAGGAGAGACCTTAGAGTCATTCCAGATTCACTTTAGAGGACAGGTGAGAGAAATGACTTGCCTACTTTCTCCTCCCAGGTAAGTGGGGGCATCAGGCTGCAGTTCCTGAGTTTCCTCCATGTCTCTTGCTCTTCACCCCTTGCTGGGCTGGAGGCCCCCGGCTTTCTCAGCCATAATGAGAAGCTCTCGTGGCTCCTGTAGTGCCACTGGGGCTTTTGGATGCAGCAGCTTGTTTAGATCACCTGTGCCACAGAAAGTGCACCTGCTGCAGGTAATCTGGAAAGCAACTATAAAATATGCCTCTGCCTGTTACATGTTTGACGTTCTATAAATACCCACATTCACAGTTTGGCATAGAATTTTGTCTCTTTTGCTTTGAAATTGTGCTGTCCAAAGCTGCAGTTTGGAAAGGACATGCTGTGAAAGGTTGAGGGGCTCAAGAGAAGTCAGGAGAAAGGCAGGGTTACTGACTCACTGATCTTGTGCACCAGGCACCGTGCTGGGTCCTTTCACATGGCTCTTAAAATGAATGCTCCCCTCCACTACGGGAGAAGGATTTTGGGAATCCATATTGTAGCTGAGGATACTGTGAGGCATACAGCTGGGACTGGATCCCAGTTTGTCTGACTTCATATCCTTCCTCCTGCTTCTTTCTTGAGAGGGGGCAGGGTGGAGAGCATGTGTGTGTTTTACAAGCCAGATGGAATTCTGAAGAGCTGCTCAGCTCTGACAGCTGTTTAAATTATCTGTGACACCGCATCCCGCCATTAGAATGGGTGATGGATTGTTGACAGTTCCCATCAGAAGAGGCTGGAGCCCAGGTTGGTGGAGCAGAGCTCACAGTCTTTCCAAAGTGTGAAGTGTGATTTAAACTTGGATTCTAATCATTACCGGGAGGCTAGCAAACATTTAAGATACTGTTAGGTGGATTTTTTTTTTTTTAACAACTGAGGTGGAACAGATCATTATTCTGTTTGCTTTGTCAAACAAATGCAGGGATCTTCTCCACATACCTGAGTTCAGAAAAGTATTTTGATTTATCTCATGCTATTTGTATTAATTTTCCATGTATATTGACTTTACGCCCTTGAAAATCTATTTCTTTATCCTTATCTCCCTTCATGGGTGGGGGTTTCATCTCTCTAGCTGGTAAGCATACGTTTTTTTAAAAAAAATTTTTGAGAGCAAGAAAGAGCACGCACTTGTGTGCTCCAGAGAGCAGGGAAGGGGGTAAAGAGGCAGAGGGAGAGAGAGAAAGACTTGAGCCGAAATCCAGAGTCAGAAGCTCAGTGGGCTGAGCCACAGGTTCCCCTGTGTGTATACTCTTTTAGGTTGCTGAGCTTATCTCTTATTTCTTGTCCTTCCTCAGTTACTCAGGACAGAGTTTAACTCAGGCATCAATTAAATGTTTATTAGGTCATTTTCATTGTATTTCAAATGACGAGTCTGAATTATTATGCCAAATAGTTTTCGAGCTTTGTCTCCTCCAGTTTTATTTAGTAAGTTTTGTTCACTTCACCCTAGTGATTTTTTTCTACTATAATGGGATAGGGCTCTAGGGCAGCCGGTTATGACTGTCTGATGCGGGAAACTCTATCAGGAGACAGATGTGGTCATGAAACTTCCCTCTGCCCTTTGTATAAATGGGGGTTGATTTTGGGTAGGGCAGTCTTTCTGTTCTTCCATCTTCGGATTTTGGTCATTTTGGAGTATACACTACACCCTATTGTAGTTTCTCATCCGTTTGTCTTCTAGGATTCATTTACTTACCCGGTTTCTTTTATCTGACAGTTTTCCTCTTTAAAGCTAAGAGAGAGAGAGACGTTTACTTGGAAGATCTTACGAGTGTGGTTGAGGGTGTCTGGGGTCAACGTCACCGGCCACTGGGGAGGTGGTGGGAGCGTCATGCTCACGGGGTCGGGGTACTTGCTGGAGCTGGGGGTGCGAGCAGGCCGTTGCAGGAGTCCTGGTGATGCGGGAGGGACCTGTACCCCATGGACTGGGGCCGGTTGGAGAACTGTCCAGACCGAGCAGCCGGCTGCCTGTGGGGAGCGCGTAGGGAAGAGAAGAACGGGACCCTGGCTCCTCCAGCCTGGGCTGTGGTTACAGACATGGTGGTGAAGGGGATTCGGAGCAAGTCAAGGGGAATTTGGATTTGGGCCTCCCGATGTCTGAGGGGTCAGCAGTCTCTGTGAGAAATGTCCCACGGACAGAAGTCTGGAGCTCCAGAGAGGGGTCTTGGCTGGATATGTAGGTTTGGAATCTGCCTCTAGCAAGGATGACTAAAACCCTGTGAAGGGATGGTCTTGTCAGAGAAGAGCGAGTGTGGAGAGGGGAAAGGGACCGGGACACAACCTTGTTGTCTGCTCTATTTCCAGAGGTAAAATGAGACTAGGACACAGAGGAGGGAGTTAAACTCTTGAATGCCATGGAGTGGAGCGGGGAGGGAGGGAGAGTTTTAGACTTTGTTCATCAGATTGTCAGACTGCTGAGAATTTAAGAAGGGACAGTATCTCCTGGAAAAGGCAGTCTTCCAGCAATGCTGGTGGGAACAGCCACTGCAGAAGAGTTCTGGCATGGTCTATGAAAATTTAGAATGCACATAGCCTTTGACCTAGTGGTTCCTCTCCTGGGACTTTATCCCATAGAAAAAAAAGCAGCTGCATGTAATTTGTTTGTACAAGAATATTTATTGCAGCATTGTTTGTAGTGGCAGAGAACTGGAAAGTAAGTGGTTGCTTTCAGCAGGGGCACAGTTGGGTGGAAGGTGGCATGCATGGCCTTGCCTTGGATTTCTGTCCCTCCTGACCCGGAAGGGTTCCCACGGGAAATGAAGAGACAAAGAACTGTGTATAATAGGATCTCGATTTTGTGGAATATAAGATCCTAAAAGGCAGTCTTGCATGTGCGTTCATGGTGCTTGGAAGGAGGGAGGTTGGCACTATGGGAGGAGATGGGCGGGAGATAAATAATGAAAAAGACTGCCTACAAAATGGAAAAGGACTTGTGTGTCCGTATAGACAGATGGCAGAAGAGTGGTCCGGGGCAGTGTCTCAGGGTGTGGAGACGTAGCTGAGTTTTTACTTTCTTTCTCATGACTTTTCTTCGTTGGTTACAGATCAGTGAGCAGGGGCCATTGGATTTGGAGTTTAGAAATCATTGGGAACCATTCCAAGAGCGTTTGGGAACGGAAGGACCATTTGTCACGGTTAGGAATAGCGGCAGATAGTTGACAAGTAAGAAGTAAATACAGTAAAAGAAAGCAGAGAAGAGATTTTGAAGGAGTATCTTCAGTGGCAACAGACCGAAGTGGAAAGGCGCAGGGCAGAGGCAAGACTTCCTCCGCGCAGGATTGAAAGGGCAAGTGTGGAAGTGCGGGAGGAGGTGGGGGTGCTGCAGGTGCAGAGGCTGAGCGGCGGGTGCCCTGCGGTGGGGGAGGGCTGGCCTGGCAGAGCGGCTCGTCCAGGTCTGGAGCCCCAGCAGATGGCCTGGGAGGCGAGAGCCTCTTGTCTTCTGAGGTGGGCGCGTGGGCCAGTGAAGGCACGGAAAGATTTTGAGGTTTGGACAGAAGTTGAGGGAATGTGCTTTTAAAATAATACGGGAGGCAGGATCGTAGGCTAGCCAACCGTTAGGGGCTTTAGGGTGGCGGAAGTCACCCAGGTAAGTGCAGCACGTTTGGAGCGGCCTCTGTGGATGACGGAGAATTGAGAACACGTCTGGGGAAAGTAGGAAGGGGCAGAGGTTCAAGTTAGAGAACTGGAAGGCCTTGTGGCCACCCCCACGATTCCGTGACACTTGAAGGCAAACTGCAGGGGGACTGGCTAGTCCAGGAGAGGAGGGTGGAAATATGAGACCCTCAGAATTGACTTCCAGGAGGGATGAATACTGTTAATCCAAGAAAATGAAAGGGGCAGGAGGCTTCAGATGGGTAATGACATCGTTGTGGAAATGGTAGCGGGAGATACGCAGGTCAGAGGGCCCCTCAGGGACACGGTCGGGCCGATGGGATGGAATCCAGGGTTGCCGTCCCTGGGGGTCTGAGGTCTTGGGGGTAGAACAGTAGCTTGTTGGATCATTGATCCCTCATGTTACCTGTCCTAGAACGTTACCAACTTCCTATTGTCTAAATTCAGCTGAATTTAAACCCTCTCTTGAGGATTTCTCATGAAGTCGTGGCTTTGGCTTAGTTGGTTTAGTCACTGCCCCTCAAAAACAACAACACCCCCCCCATCCTATATGGTTTGGTTGTATGTCCACACCGGTAGGCACGAGCCTCGTGTGCCTGTTGAGCACTCAAAGTGTGGCCAGTGCCACCAAAGGGTACTGGGAATGCAAAACCCGAGCTGGGTTCTGAAAACTTAGCGTGAAAAAAACAGAACTGTTGCATGAATAACTGTTTAGTGGTAAAATAATAACTTGGGTACATAGGCTAAAGAATATTAAAATTAATCTCAACTGTTACTTTTTACCTTTTTTTTTTTTTAAGATTTTTTTTATCAGAGAGAGAGCACGTGCACATTAGCAGGGCGAGGGGCAGAGGAAGAAGCAGGCTGTCTGCTGAACAGGGAGCCTGAGGCAGGGCTTGATCCTAGGACTTGTGGATAGTGACCTGAGCTGAAGGCAGATACTTGACCAACTGAGCCACCCAGGCGCTTTTCTTTTTACCCTTTTAAATATAGTTACTAGAAAATTTAAATTATGTGGCTCCCATTTTATTTCAGTTGGGTAGCTCCACTCAAGTCCTTTGGTGCCCTTTGTCTCTGCTGGATGCCTTCCCAGTGTCTATCCACTTGGCCATAGCTTCTTATCCATGCTGCAAGGGCAATGGTAGTCTCTCTTCCCTTGTCTGTGACACTCACTGTCTTGTCTTTTATCACTTATTCCTAGCTCCTGTTGGGAATGTCCAGAGTTTCTGGTTTGCATTTTTATTTGAAATCCATTTGCATCCATTTCTTATCTCCCTTATCAGAGTCCAGATTGGCATTGCCTTTACTAGAGGGTCCCTGACTTGAAAGCAGGATGGATAAAATAGGTGTAGTTCTGTCTTAGCTTCTGGCAACATCTCTAGCGCTGGGCTCTGTCCCTAAGAGGAGCTCCAAAGTTTTGGAATGAATAGCTAATGTATTTACATTTCCACTGGTCTCTTAACTTTAAAATATAAATCAGTACTATAATGCTATAATATGAATTTTTTTTTTTTAGTTTCATAGACATCACTAAATTTTAGGGTAAGTATTGCATTTGAATTTGGACAGGCCTGGCCTCAAATCTAGAAAGATCATTTTTGCTTTCTGACCTTGGGCTGGTTATTTGATTCTTGGCACCTTAGTGACCTTGTTCGAAATTGAAATACTGATACTTCTTAATGTTGCCTTGAGGAAAAGCCCTGGTGCTATGCTCCATAAATGTTCACTAACTGCCAGGTCCCTTTTACAAGTGGGAAAGTTTGTTTGGAATGTTAAGACTGCATGGAAGCCGACGGTGAATTTACAGGGAAGTCTTTCTCCTCTTGACCGCTGGAGAACTCATTGGTGGTACTATGCATTTTGGCCCTTGCTTATGTTCTGATGGTATTTTTTTTTTTTTATATTTCTTTGTGAACATTCTAACTAGTGACAGTGTTTGCCACTATTTAGTAGTTAATTAGTAATTCGTAGTTCCCTCTGTTTCTGCTAGAAGAGTCCTCGAAGAAACATGTTACTGGCATCTATATTAGTAGGCAATTAATAAATATCTGCTGATTGAATAATGAGGATAACTGTGAGGGAGAACATGTGCCTAGAGGACATTTTTAAGGAAAATTAAGTTCTTATAAAGGATTCGTTGAATGAATGGTAAAGTGAAAAATGAATTAATTGAAATTAAAAATTAGGTGAATGGAAATAAATGAATGATGAAATGAAAGTTGCTCATGGGGAGAAGATTGAAAATGGTGGGGATGGACGCCATGGAGATAGCAGTGAGACCCCAGAATTTCCTTTTCTCCCCAAACACGTTTTTCTGTGATACATTGGAAAGAACATGAGACTGATAACTGGTTGACCTGATTCTTTGCTCATGGCCTACCGACCAGGCGCAGGATCTTGGGAAAGTCACCTAACCTTTCTGAGCCTCAACTTGTTGTTTGCAGAGCAAGGGGGACAGATCAGAAAAGGCAGCAAGGTGGTAGGTAGCACATGACCTCATTGGCTTCTCTATGCTGCCTTTCTCACTTCTCGGCTCTGCAGCCCTTCCCGTGTTCCCCGATTTCTTTGACACTTTTCAAGAGTGAGAGCGAAAGGGTGTCTTCTATTCCTGATAGAGATCGTTTGCATATTAGTGGGTGATTGAACATTGTTGATGTGAAGAATGAAAGGCTGTCAGGGGAACTTCTGAAAATGTTTTTGTTATAAAATCAGGTATATCGAGGGATAATTTATATGCCATGGTTATCTTTTTTTTTTTTTTTAACTTAAATTAAAAAAAATTTTTTTTAAGAGTGGGGAGAGCAAGCCGGGGGTGGGGTAGGGGGTGGGAGAGAGGGAATCCAAAGCAGGCTCCAAACCCAGCACAGAGCCCAATGTGGGACTCAATCTCACTACCCTGAGATCATGATTTGAGCCAAAATCAAGAGTCAGACACTTAACTGACTGAGCCATCCAGGTGCCCCCTGATTTCATTTTAAACTGAAACTCTGTGCCTGTTAGATAACTCTCCATTCCCCGCCCTCAGCCCCTGGCAGCCACCCTTCTATTTTCTATCTCAGAGTCTGATGGTTATAGGTGTTTCATATAAGAGGAATCAATGCAGTTTTTGTCTGTTGGTGATTTGTTCCTTTCACTTAGTGTAATGTCCTCAAGAGTCATCTGTGTTGGACAGCATGGGTCAGAATTTTCTTTCTTTTTAGGGTTGGATAATATTCTACCACATCTTGTGTATCCACTTATCCGTAAGTAGACACTTGGATTTTTCCACCTTTTGGCTGTTGTGAACAATGCTGCCATGAACACACGTGTACATAGGTCTTTGATGCTGCCTTTAGTTCTTCTGGATATATATGCTCAAAAGAGGAATTGCTGCATCATATGGTAATTCTGTTTTCAAGTTTTTGAGGAATTTCCATATTGTTTTCCGCAATGGCTGAGCCATTTTATATTCCCACCAGCAGTGCACAAGGGTTCCAGTTTCTTTACAACCTCACCAACACTTGTTTTTTTTTTTTTTCTTTTTTTAATAGTAGCGATCCTCATAGGTGTGTGGTGGTTATATAACCAGACTTCAGATAATAAAAATTTATGGGATCTAAGGAATATCATTTGATATCATCCAGTTAATCTCATTTAAATAGATAATGAAGCATTTCCTGGGAGGTTAAGTGACTTGACCATGTATCTTGTCATAGAACTTGTCCTGGTCAAAGGTAGGACTGAAATTCAAATCTTTCCACACTCATTGTTGCATGAGTGATGCAGTCTGGTCATTCACTTATTTGCTTATCTAATACATAACACACATCAGTACTGTGTGAGGTTTAGGAGTTGACAAAGATTCAGCAGAAGGTTCAGCAGAAGACGCATCCCTCAGCACCCGCCCTGGCTGCCGCTGCCCCCAGAGCCGCTCAGGACTGTTGAGCTGTCAGTTTAATGACCGGCTAGTAGAATCTGCAGAATCATGCTTGATAACTCTTGCTTTTACTTTCCTCCCCTATTGTAGTATCATCCCAGAGGAGCTTATGAAAATGATCTCCCTAGTCTTGTTTTATTTTTTTAAATTCTACCATTTATTCTTTTTAAATTTGATTTAGTTAACATGTAATGTATTATTAGTTTCAGAGGTAGAGGTCGGTGATTCATCAGTCTTATATAACACCCAGTGCTCATCATATCACGTGCCCTCCTAATGCCCATCACCCAGTTACCCCATCCCCCACCTCACTTCCCTCTCCAGCAATCCTCAGTTTGTTTCCTGTGGTTAAGAGTCTCTTATGGTTTGCCTCCCTCTCTGTTTTTATCTCAGTGTGGCTCTCAAAACTTGATAATTTTCCACAAAATCATTTGAGAAGAAAATGAGATAAAGGGGACAGGGGCAGTGATGTTGAGCTCGCTAGCAGCCGCTGTACAAAGCCAACCGTATTTAAACAGCGTTGGGCATGCTGTGCATACACGGGTGCCTGTCTCGTTCTCGAAGAGCTCCCTGACATCATCTCCAACGCATTAAATGCTAACGAGAGACTCATAAACAACCAGGATGCCTGAGTTGTTAGTACAGCTCCCACCTTGGAGAGAACATTGCTTGGGCCGTTGCAGACGCCAATCCATGTCTGTTGTCAAACCCTTGAATTACGAGAGGTTAACGCTTACTGAAGTCAAGAGTATGGTTCCTGCTTGAATGCAGGCTCTCGTTAGAGAATGTTCCAACTGATGATGGTGTTGAGGAAAGTGTTACTGGCTTGCTGGCGTTGTGTCCTGGGCTTGGTTTTGGCTTTGCAGCTGCGGATATGTCTAGAGTGAATTCCTTTTCATATCCATCTTAGGTTTCCTCATTTCTGGCTTCTCTTTTGACGAAGTGGTTTTTCAAACTGGGGCACCGAGAAAGAAGGAGGAAGCCGGTTCCGTTCTGGGTTGTTCTTTGGTTTTTGTTTTTTTCCTGGCAAATGAATTTTACTTCATCTTGAAATCTGTAATCCTTTCCTCTTGAAATCTGTAATCCTTTCCTCTTTGTTCAAGGTTTCTGAATTTGACTTGGATTTACTTCCAGCCACTTTAGGAAATGGATTGTGGAGGAAGATCTGAGCCCGGAGTGGGGGGTGGGGGGCATCTCAGTGACAGGGGCTGCCTGAACCCAGCACCTGACTCTTGAAGCCACGTCTCTGCCCGGAGAGACATCTGAGGTGTGACTCTGCCAAGATGCACATTGTTGAGGGGTTGATGTGAGGGGCCCCTTGGATTAAAAGCAAATGAATTTTTAGGAGAATTCGCCTTTCAGCAGCCAAGAGCCTGTTATTCCGTAGTGAATCTCTGTCCTGTTCAGCTGCTCCTGCGTGGTTCCTGAAGGGGATCTCGTGCAGGTTGGGGTGTTCTCTGCTGCTTTTGCAACTGTGGGGTGTCGGGGGACGTCCCGGCCCATGGGCAGCCATTTCCGGGAATGGTTTTCGGCTGCCAGGCAAAGATGAGGAGATACTGGAGAGTCGCCTGAAGTAGATGACCCCCATCATCCTTCGGAGGCTTTCTTTTGAGGGGAGAGTTCATATTTCTGCCCATACCCAGCAATCGTGAGACTTAGCCAGCCATCCCTGGAGGTCAAGGCCCTGGTGGACCTGAATGTTTTTATGCTTTTGTTCCTCACGCTTAGACGTCCTGCTCATATTAGAAGCCTTGATTGCTTGCTACACCCCTTACTGAGCGGCGGGTTGTTGGTTTGGACACAATGTCTTTGGCCTTTCCTTGTCTTCCTCTGAGAGAAGGAGAGATGGAAGAGAATATTCCAAAACCTGCATCATTGTCAGGGACATCGTCACCTAGTTGACTTTGTAGGAGCCTGCTGATGCCACGGCTCCTAGCAGGTACCTCCTATCCCAGTGTCCTTCAACTCTGAGCGCAGCAGAGGGGATTCCCTCCCAGTCTGGAGAGAAGGGCATGGGCTCGGGGCGGTGAGCAGGAAAGCCCTAGAGCTGGGTTTTGACCTGGTCTGATTACAAAGCACTTGTTTTTTTGGACTGTACCACATTGTTACCTGGAGCTCCATGGTTTGGGGTGAAGTACTTGTCACTTTCTCAAGACGTAAGTAATTGAAGAACAGAAGTGCGTTCTGAGAATTCGAATCAGTCTAGAATAACTGCTATTCTAACTGTAAGGTTCAAGTACCAGTATTTGATCCAGAGATTAAAAGAGCTAACAGAAACGAAACATGATGTAATTTGTTTTTTTTAATCTTATAGAATTCGCTGACCACAAATTTCCTGGAAGAAACTGTGCATTTTTTTCTGAGGATGTCATAACAACTGGGTTTAGGAATTGTCTTTTGGTGGCAGTTGGGCAAGTTGTCTTTGATTTTAATATTTTTGCTTTATAGGAAGGAAAACCAGGCCCTATCCCTAAATTGTTGTTATATTTAGGTCTTCAAGGGTGGATCTTGTGAGGTTGCTATTATAGTAGACTGAAACCTATGTATAGGGACACTCAAATGTGGTGTAAATCCATGTCTTTAAAAAAAGAAAGCAATTACTGTGTTCAAAAGCCAAGCTATAAAAAGCAAATGAAATCACAGGAGAGCCAGGATGGGATTTCATTTTACTAAGCAAATGGCCCTGCCTTTCTTTGTGCTTTTGTGTCCTGTAGTGTCAATGGGGAGTGCAGATGTCTCCAAGTTAGGATCGTAGATGTTTGCAGGTCTCAGCACTTGTCCTACGTGGACTGAGAGACAGCTCTGAAAGCGTGAAGTGCTAAGGCAGCTTATACTTCCAGTGTCCTCTCCATTATCTAGCGTCCCATGGAAACTGTGTGGTGGTTTTGTTCGAAGTTTATTTTTTTATCTCATGTGTACTCATGCCCATCATGATACATTTTCGTCAAAGTTGGAATCAATTTACTTGAAAATATGTCTTTGACCCTCGAAGTCAGACTAGTACCTGCCGGTGTTGCCAGTCCTGTTAAAAAATGTTTTTACGGGCGCCTGGTGGCTCAGTGGGTTAAAGCCTCTGCCTTCGGCTCAGGTCTCAGAGTCCTGGGATTGAGCCCCGCATTGGGCTCTCTGCTCAGCAGGGAGCCTGCTTCCCCCTATTTCTCTGCCTGCCTCTCTGCCTGCTTGTGATCTCTGTCAAATAAATAAATAAATAAAATCTTTAAAAATATATTTTTTCAATACATATACACAAATGCTGTGAGCACCTTCCCTCCCCTCTGCCTCTTCCCACCACTTCCCCCAGCCCATCCCCAAAGACCAGAAGCAAGGGAGGAAGACATTTGGAGCCTTCTGAAAAGATCCCACTTGGATCTTTTGGTATTGAGAGGCTGGATGCAAGCCTCTTGTGGCGGTTCTGAGAACTCCAGCATGGAGCATTAATTGGTCTGTGTCTGTGTCAGTAATCCTGTCTCAGAACGCAGTAGTCTTCTTTGACTGTTCTTTCTTGCTCAGAGGTGTCTTGTCATCCTGCTGGAGCTCTGATAATGATAGGATGGGTCTCTCTGTGGGAACACAAAACAGCTTCTATCCAGCCATTTTGCTTTGTCTTCTGGAAGTGCTCCATGGCTTTGGCTAGATACGGGATAAAAAAGGCCTACTAATGAGAAGAATATTTAAGACCTGGGTAAGCTGTCACAAAATGTTAAATAGTATTCCTCTCAGGGACATGTTCAGAATTTCCCATGATAAAAACCTTCATTTACTCCTCAGCAAATACAAATGATCTTGCCATCACTTCTGACATCTTTCTCATTAAGAATCACCCTTCTGCCACAGGAATTGAGAATTTCTCACTTCTGCCCCCCCCCATCACTGTGGGGGTAGAATGTTTCATGCTCTGTGGTTACTTTTCTTTGCAAGATTCACTTTGGTTACTCCTCGTGTTCTGAAGGGAATGGACCAGATCAGAACAGGAGTGGGGATTGGAAATGTTTTTGTAACAAAGAGGATACACGCTGGAGGTTGATGTGTTCAAGCAGGGCCTGGCAGGCTCTGAGGGGCTGACTCATCCGTGACTCATGGGACAGCCTGTGGGGCCCCCTTGGCCCTGGTGCCAGCCTCTGGATGCAGAGAAGGTGGTGTCTCAGCTCTCCCATGGGAACTTGAAAGTTGAAATATCCGACCCTGGCTCTGGCTTTGTTCAAGTGTGGGCTCACCCTTTGTTAGGGACTTAGTGAGAAGCACTAGGAAGCTCACGCACGCTTTTTGGCTTTGGCAGCCTGTGTGAGTTAGGAGACACTCTTGTTCTGCTGATGTTACTCACTGGGAAGCCCTACCACAGAGCAGTGGGTTGGGAAGGAAAAAGTCTTGATCAAACATGAGTTGTGACAGCACTGATCTTTCCTCTGCCTGCTTGGAACACCACCTTTATCATATTCTAAATCTCCATGTAGCTTCTATCTCTGCATGGACTTTGAATATTTCTGCTCAGTAGCAGATTCTTTTTTTTAAAGATTTTTATTTATTTATTTGACAGATAGGTCGCAACTAGGCAGAGAGGCAGGCAGAGAGAGAGGAAGGGAAGCAGGCTCCCCGCTGAGCAGAGAGCCCAATGTGGGACTCGATCCCAGGACCCTGAGATCATGACCTGAGCCGAAGGCAGAGGCCCAACCCACTGAGCCACCCAGGTGCCCCAGTTTTATAGTTTTAAAATATAAATATTATACATTGTTATTTTCTTCCTAGTTTTTTTTTTAAGTATATGTGCTGCTAAAGCGAGCACCCTAGTTTGTTTGTTTTTTTAAGATTTTATTTATTTATTTGACAGCAATCCCAAGCAGGCAGAGAGGCAAGCAGAGAGAGAGGAAGGGAAGCAGGCTCCCCGCTGAGCAGAGAGCCCGATGTGGGGCTCCATCCCAGGACCCTGAGATCATGACCTGAGCCGAAGGCAGAGGCTTTAACCCACTGAGCCACCCAGGCGCCCCGCTTCCTAGTTTTTAAGTGATTTTTGCGAGTAATAGAAAAGGACTTTCCCCCTCAATTTTTAAATGGTTATCGCTAATATGTAGACATTTCCTCATTATTGTATATCCATTATATGGTACCCTTATTGAACTTGCTTAATTCCAATGGATTTTTAGTTGGCTGTCTTGATTTTATAAGTTGATACCCTATCCATTTAAGGATGAGCAATATTCATTCCTCATTTCTTGTTTGTTGCATTAGGATTCCTGAAATGAATTGGTAGGCTGTCTAGCTTTTTCTGTACTAAGGAACTGTGTAAAATAAGGATTTGCTGTTCTTTGAAAATTTCATAGTTTATTACCCATAGAAGCAAGTGGGCTTGAAGTGATTTCCATATTTTTTATGATACCTTTCTAAAATTAATGTGCTTGAGACAGAGGAAGGTAGGTTGATAGGCTGACAGCTGGAGGGATGGATGATCAAACCCGGGAGGTCAGGCAGGTAAGATAGCTGGGGTGCACAGGAAAAGAGGGTGATCCAGGGTAAGAGGAGAGTGACATCGCCCCCACTCCTTACTGCCCCTGGTGCAAGACCTTTCTGGAATATCATTATTTCATGTAAGAGGGAAAACACTTTATGCCTCAGCTATTTCCTGGCCAAGTTGTGATGAATCTTAAGGCCTTTTCCCTGGAAAATAAGGGAAGTGGTTTAGGGTGTTAAAGTTAGAATTGAACTTCTTCCTTTTGGTAAACTTGATTTTGAAAGTCTTGTGATGGCTGCTTACATTTTATTGCTGTGACCTGGAGATTAATGTTGGCAGGCGTGCTCACTAAGGTTGTGACCGTGGCTAGTTGCAAAAAAAGAATTAGTTGGCCTTCATGCGATTGTGGAAGACTGTGTTTGCTAATTTCCCTCACTTTACGTGGAGTAAATCTTGGAAGAAAGCTATTTTTCTATAATCATGGACATTAGACTTTTGGATTCTGTTGTTCACTATAAATACTTCTGTTAAGTGCCATGCCCTGAGTTTATGGCTCAAGAGGGGAGATTCTGTAGTTCCAGATGAGATTAAGCCTTTCATTTTAGAGAGTTTCTTGTGTTTGGACTGAGGGCTCTACTTCCTCTTGTTAGAAGACCTGGGGAATAGTAGGTAAGGAAGTTTCTTACATGGTAATGATGCCTAATAGCCATAAAGTTTAAAATTGGAGAAGACATTCATGATTTTGGTAGAATGAGTTCCCACGAAGGTCTTTATCCTCCCTGAGTATGGTTATTTCTTTGTTATATATGGCTAAGAATTTTTGTGAAATGCCACACAACTGGTATTCACAGGATGCCTTCTAGTATATTCAGCCCTTTGACGGTGTGCCCCAAATCCCAGTGTGAAAATGCACTTTCATAAATACTTCTCCCTGCTAATTAAATTAGCTGCTTAAAGGTATGACTTAATTGTCCTGTCAGTTGTTGTTTTTTAAAGATTTATTTTGAGACAGAGAGAGAGAGAGAGAGAGCAGCGAGCGCACCCCTGGGCTTGGGGTGGGGATGGGCGGGGAGGGTCAGACAGAGAATCTCAAGCAGTCTTCCTCTGAGAACAGAGGAGCCAAAGCAGGCCTTGATCCCGTAACTCTGGGGTCATGACCTGAGCCGAAATCAAGAGTGGGATGGTCAGCCCACTGAGTCACCCAATACATTTGTGTATCTGTGTGTGTTAGACTTAGTGAAGTCAAATCCAGGTGAGCCTTTGTAAACAGTTCAGTCACTGTTGCTGATATTTTACTCATTTTTAAAAAAGGAAGCTCTGTGCCCACTGTGTGGCTTGAACTCACGACCCAAGATCAGGAGTCACATGTTCTACCAAATAAGCCATGTTGCTGATACTTTAAATACTTTTATTTCCTTCTTTATAGTTTGTCTCCAGCTTTTGTTTTTTTAATAGTTGTCTCAGATTACAAGAGTTTTTTTATTTTTGTTTTTTTTTATTTGACAGAGATCACAAGGGGGCAGAGAGGCAGGCAGAGAGAGAGAAGGGGAAGCAGGCTCCCTGCTGAGCAGAGATTCGGGGCTTGATTCCAGAACCCTGGGATCATGACCTGAGCCGAAGGCAGAGGCTTTAACCCACTGAGCCACCCAGGCGCCTCTATAAGAGTTTTTTGTTTTTTGAAAATGAAGAGGTGGTTCATCGGGATATTTTTGTGTCTTTCCTTGAAAGCTGAACCAACCGCAAAGCCTGTATTTAAGTAAAAGGATCTAAATGTATCAGATTTCCGTGTTATAGACTTAAAGATTAACATATAACATATTACTAATTTCAGTGATCTTATTCACTTTTCTCACTTTTGGGTGGAATCGAGAGTAAAGAAAATTTCTGGGAATTAATATCATATTGTATCTTTAATATGAGGGATCTATGAAAAGTTAACTTGAGTTCATATTTGGAAGGTGTGTAGAGTGAAACCAGGAGCAATTAATTGAGGTAGAAAATTCACTGCTCCTGTAAATACTAGAGAAGATAGAAGAGCCTCTCAAAATATAAAATACACTTTATAGCATATAGAAGATCTGTAGGGGAAAAATGAGTAATTCAGTTACAGAGCTTACTTACACTAATGAGAGAAGGGAAGTGTTTAGGTTGAACAGTATAAGCCATTTTGCCAAAATGTTTTCCTTGTTTCTGTGTGTTTTCACCTTGTACATACATGTCTTAAGCCAGTGTGAACCTTCATTATGTGAACAGGAATTACAGTTTAGACGGACGACATGGTGACCCTTTCCCCACCACGCACTCACCGTGTGTACGTGGAACAGACTCAGCGGGTTTACATTTGAAAAATACAGGTGCTGATAGTGATTTATGTCCTGTGTGGTATTAATCATTAAATCCCTGTTCACGCACAAGAAAAATTAAATAGAGAATTGAGGCATCTGCCCAAGTAATTCAGAGGGAATTCTCTGAGGGCAATTAGGATTTGTTTTCTTCGTCTCTGCACTCTGCACCTCTTGAGGATGCAGGAGACTTTATACTTTATTGATGGTATAGGACAAGATAGGACTCCCCAAGCCCCTCCCCTTGTTCAGGGGGTCTGGGATGTCAGGGTGGAGGTCAGGAGATTCTCAGTGTGTTGGGGATAAGTTGGGGCAGGGACTCCCTAGCAGCATCGGAGGGCCTCTCTCTTCCTCTTGCTCTCACTGGGGCTTGTGGTCCAGGAGACTTTTACTCCTTGGAGGTTATGTGGACCATAAGGTCTACCACTGGGTTGCTATAGCCAAATTCATTGGCATAACAGAAAATGAGCTTGACAAAGTGGTCATTGAGGGCAGTGCCAGCCCCAGCATCAGAGGTGGAAGCGTGGGTATCACTGTTGAAGTCACAGGAGACAACCTGGTCCCCACTGTAGCCCAGGATGCCCTTAAAGGGGCCCCCCAAAGCCTGCTTCACCACCTTCTTGATGTCATCGTATTTGGCAGCTTTCTCCCAGGGGCAGGTCAGTTCCACGACTGATGTGTTGGTGGGGACGCTGAAGGCCATGCCGGGGAGCTTCCCATTCAGCTTAGGGACAGCCTTGTCTATAGCCTTGGTGGTGCCAGTAGAAGCAAGGATGATATTCTGGGAAGCCCCTCAGCCATCACACGCAGCTTCCCAGAGGGCTCTCCACAGTCTTCAGGGTGGCAGCGATGGCATAGACTGTGGTTATGAGTCCCTTGACAATGCCAGAGTTGTCATAGATGACTGTGGCCAGAGGGACCAAGCACTTGGTGGTGCAGGAGCCCTTGCTGATAATCTTGAGGGTGTTGTCCTACTTCTCATGGTTCTGCATTAGCAGAAGGGGCAGAGATGATGACCCTCTTGGTCCCACCCTTCAAGTGAGCCTTAGCCTTCTTCCTGGTGGTGAAGCCCTCAGTGGCCTCCACAGCATAGCACCAGCATCACCCCATTTGATGTTACAGGAATTTTGCTTCTGGAAGATGGAGATGGGCTTTCCATTGATGACAAGTTTTCTGTTCTTAGCCTTGACTGTGCTGTTGAATTTGCTATGGGTAAAATCATACTAGAATGAGTAGACTATGTTAACAAAGGTGTCATTGATGGCAACAGTATCCACTTTGCCAGGGTTGAAGGCAGCCTGATAGAGTTTATTCCAACCTTCACCATCACATCTTGGGGATGTGGCTGGCACTGCACCAGAAGACGCAGCTGTCTGTCAGATGGGAAGGAGCAGTGAGCCAGGAGACTTTTTTTTTTTTAAACATTTGTGTTGTATATAGACTAAAATAATTTTGGTCTAATATTTCCTGTCTTTATACAGAAAACACTATGTATTAAGTTATTGTAGTTTCAGATTCCAGAGCCACAGTTCATTTGCATTTCCTCTCTGTATTTGCCCTGATACTGCCTTGCATGTGTGACTGCTATGTTGTACATTAAACACATCTGGTCAAACCAGTTTTGATTTTCCTTGTTCCTAGGTCTGATGGTTCCCTTCCTGGATATTGGGAATAGGCGAATACAGCTGGGTCCCATTTTGAGTACATGTCTATTCATTGCCATGGTGAATGCCTCAGGACCTCTGCAGCCCTGCCTAAGTCCTGTTGGAAGGCATCCCACAGAGAAACAAATATTGTGTTGTTACCTCTGGGCCACTTCTATGATCTTTTAGGAGCCATGGTAAAGTTTTATACTTTTTAAAAAAAATTATTTTTAATAAGTAGGCTCCACACCCAGCATGGAGCCCAACATGAGGCTTGGGCTTATGACCCTAGGATCAAGACCCAAGCCGAGAACAAGAGTCAGATGCTTAACCCACTGAGCCACTCAGTGCCCCTAGATTTTATACTCTTAATTCCTGGAGGGCAGCTGGCTTCTCTTCCAGGGCATCAATGAAGAAGATAATGTTGCTCAAAAGCAACATTACATTAATACAGCTTTAGGCTGTATTTTATCTGTGGTCTGTTATATCAGTGGTTTAATATATCTGTTTTATTTGATGATATTCCCTCATCTTGTAATTGGTATAGCCCTTTGGTTCTAAAACCCAGAGTAGAAACAAAGCAAGTGTTTCAGGTTTAAAGCTAACAAAGAAGTTTAAGAATAGAAAGACTTATCTTCTTTAAAAAAGAACTATGCCAGATATGAGTTATACTCAGAAAAAGAAATTTTGCCCAAGAGATTATTCTCATGTACATCTTTCTTGGAGCAGCTCTGTTTCCTTGAACACCCTTGTCTCTTTTCTCTTCCTTGAAGCATCTGCTGCCTTTGGCTTCTGGCCTAACCCCTTTCTCTTGGCTTTCTTGCTTCTTTGTCATTCCTTTCCTGTTGCCCTTTGAATTCTTCATCTTTTTCCCACTGTCATAAGGTGACGTTCTCTTTAGGGGACCATCCCTGGTCCTCTTTATCCTTTTAGTATAATCATATTTTTGCCCCTGCTGTCAACTACCATTTGTACATCTCCTTGTCTGCCCAGTTAATACACCTCTAGCTGGGACCTCTCTCATGGGTCCAATGTTGTTAACTTCCAACTGGATATCTTCATTTGAGTGTTTGCTATATTCCTGCAACTGAGTGGATAGAAAAAATGAAAGGAGCCTTTTTTTACAGTTGCTTCTTCATGGAGCTTCTGCCTCAGAGCATATCACAGTCTGTGAGTTCATGTTTGAATCTTGGCTATGTTACCCAACTAATTTTTCCTGCCTTATCACATTGGCTAGTGCCTTCAAGCCAATGTTGGCTTTTTCCTGACCTTAGATAAAAATTATTCAATTTTCACCAGTAAGTGTATTGTTAGTTATAAATGTTTTTGTTGATACTCTTTATTATGGAGATTTTAAGAACAAAGTTTAAAAACATTTTCATTAGCTAACTATAAATATTTTTTAATGTTCAGGGGATTTCTACTGAAAAAAAAAACAAAAACAAAAATCCACCCTAAACTTTTAAAAGGTTTTGTTTTATTTACTTTAAAATTTATTATTAGAGAGAGTGTGAGAGAGGGTGCCAGCAGGGAGAAAGGCAGAGGGAGAGGGAGAGAGTCTCAAGCAGACTGAGCATGGAGCACCATGCTGGGCTTGATCTCATGACCCTGAGATCATGATCTGAGGCAAAATCAAGAGTCGAATGCTTAACCAACTGAACCACCTAGGCACCCTGTGTTTTATTAATTTTTAAAAATGATCTCTACACTTGACATGGGGCTCAAACTCACGACCCTGAGATCAAGAGTTTGATGCTCTACTGACCGAGACAGTCAGGTATCCCTACCTTAAATAAATTTAGGGAAATATAAAATTTGTATTATCAATGAAATTGTCAGGGTCAAAGAAGCTTTCACAACTGAAGAGAAAAAGGTAGTCGAGGTATGGTTTGGAGGAAATGAGCCTATTATTTAGTTTAATGATGGTTGGTGCTAATTTTTCATTTGCTGGATGGATGTGGAAGTGGTAAATTTAATTTTGCTACCTTTTTATTTTGGGGTATTAAACCTATTTTCCTGTTTTTAAATCAGGAGACTCAGAATAATTTTGGAGTTTTGTAAATATCAAGTTATTTGTGTGTGTGTGTGTGTGTGTGTGTGTGTGTGAGCGAGAGAGAGAGAGATGATCATCCTCCCTGGAACTGTAAAGTCTAAGCAATTTGGAATTAAATTTAGCTCCTTTTTTCCATAATTACGAAAATTAAAAACCTGACTTAGTCCCTAAGGAGGCCTCTGGAAAAGCCTGGAAGTTCTTGTTCTCATCAGAATCATATGTTAAAATGTTACGAATCTTGTTAATACAAATGACCATCAGTGGACCGTGATTAATTCTGGGGCTGGATAATACACCCAGTTCTTGCTTGACTGAAGTAAGAGACTCTTGAAAGGCTATGATGGTACAGGATTTTTTTTTTTTTTAGTATGAAAATTTCTTTTATTCTATTTTTAATTTGTAAGGTTTTATTATTTAGAGAGAGTGTGCGAGTGGTGGGAGGGGTAGAGGGAGAGAGAGAATCTCGAGCAGACTCTGTGCTAAGCCTGGAGCCCAATGTGGGGCTCAGTTTCATGACCCTGAGATCATGACCCAAGCCAAAACCAAGAGTCAGTCATTCAACTTACTAAGCCACTCAGGTGCCCTGAAAAAAAAA